>OW203766.1:37579911-37746507 GCA_934045905.1 Leuctra nigra
TAATGTGTCATTAGAGTAATTTTATAGTGCAGACCAATAAATATGTTACCTACATTCGAAAAGATCTTGGAAAAAGCTGTGTTTTTCCAAATTAGTGAATATTTTGAGATAAACAATCTATTATATGAGTATCAATCCGGATTTAGAAGTACGTTTTCATGTGAAACAGCAATTCAGTTACTTATGCAAAGATGGAAGAATGATCTTGACAATAATAACTTAATAATAGCAATATTTATTGACTTTAAAAGGGCATTTGAAACCATTGACAGAAACATCTTGTTAAAAAAACTTAATGCGTATGGACTGGGAGGACAGGTGTTGGAATGGTTTACAAGTTATTTAACTGAAAGGAAACAAATAACTAAATTTAAAGATTTTGTTTCTAAAGAAAAAATTAATGATTATGGTGTTCCTCAGGGCTCTGTACTTGGCCCGTTGTTATTTATAATCTACATAAATGATATATATTTAAGTACGGGTAGCTTATTTGTCAATGTTTTTGCTGACGACACGTTAGTGTCATTCTCAGGAGTGGACATTAAATCAATGTGTCAAGTTGTAAATAATGATCTCACTAAGTTGGAAGAGTGGCTCAGGGCAAATAAACTTAAGCTTAATACTAGTAAAACCAAATGTATGATACTATCAGGCAAAGGAAGCCGAATGTCGAAAGAAATTAATATTAATGATGATGTATGTTTGGAAATCATGAATACGAAGCTGGAGATTGTAAAGGAAATCAAGTATCTTGGAATTATCATTGATCATAACTTGACTCTTTCCAAACATGTTCAATATATATCACGTAAAATTAGACAAAAGGTTGGTTTTCTTGCAAGAATTGGATCGTTTTTATCACCATGGACTAGATTATTAGTATACAAGACAATTGTGTCTCCACATATTGATTATTGCTGTACGATGTTATGGGCCCTTACGAAAAATTATTATAATAACTATTATAATTAATTATAGTTTATTATAGTTTATTATAATTAATTATAGTTTTCGTTAAAAATTATAGTATTTATTATAGTATTTATTATAATTACTATAATTTATTTATCACAGCACGATTTATTATAATAAATACTATAATAAATCATAGTCTATCATATTTATTATAGTATTTATTATAATAAATAAATTACAGTACAATTTATTATAGTATTTACTATAGTAAATAAATTACAGTATAATTTACTATAGTAATTACTATAATAAATATGTTAGACTATGATTTATTATAATATATACTATAGTTAATAAATTTCACTAAATTTATTATAGTAAATACTATAGGTAAATTTTGTTTAATTTTTATTATGACTTTTTTTACATAAGTTTTTTTTAAACTGCTGTTTCTTTAAAGTTTTGCTATTTTCCATGAAAGTAAACAATATACATTTAGGATCATTTTTACCCTCACTAAAAAGATTTAAACGTAAAAAAGCAATTCCAGAAATAATTAAGCAAGCGTCTCTATTTGAGACTTATGGCTCGAATCTCTGTTTTTTTGTCTGTTCTTTTCGCAAAAATAGTCGAAAAATGTAACGGATCAGGCTCATTTCTTCAGAAAAGTTATATTACTATCCCAATTGGTGACAAAATGATTTCTATCATGATCGGTTCATTGGTTTAATCGGAAAATGTTTTGATGTATCGTATTTAAAATGCATGTAAGATTGCATGCGAAATATCCTAGCAACGGATTTTTACAAAATTCTAAATGATCACTGAAAATGAAACTATAGAGAAGGCTCTCGCCAAGATGTTTAGAAGTTCTGTTAAGGGATTTTCAAATCAACGTGTTGCATGTATCGGTGCTCGCTTATCAACGCGTTACACCAAGCGTTTTTCTAGTTAAAATACATCTTACAACAATGCCACCTATAATTTAATTATTTGCCATTATAATGGATGTAGGTAGGTACACGAAACATTTATAGGCTTTGCTTGCCATTAAATCCTGTGTAATCCTGTCTTGACTAAATCATACCACTTAAAATTTGAAACATGAAATGTTATCGTGAAGGGTCTGGGATTTGAATCCCGGTCAGGGTACGTGTGCTTTTATTTCGCTGGTTGTACCATTACCCAAGGCCCAGTTGTACTACAATGTCCTGATAATAACAAGCTTAAAGTTCACATTAGCAGTCTAGATATCTGTGTATCATTGTCTGAATTAGCCAGGGTTTCAACCGATAATTTCTGTCGCTAACTTTATCAGAGCATTAAACAATGGAGCCTAATCCCATGCACGATTGATGCGCAAATGCAACGACGCAGATGGAAACAGTGTTCATGGTAAATTCACTTTTAAGTTCACAGTTCGGACGCGAATGGAAAAAATCCAACTCTATGCATCCGCGTTAATCGTACACGACCCTCGACAGTTTTAATAAAATGTTCACCATGATTCATAAGAAACAAGTAACACCAAAATATTTGGGATAATCAAATTTGCATATTGTCCAAGTTATAAAAAATACGAACACTTGAATTTTCATCTCAATAAAATAATAAACGAACTCGATCAAAAGTTCTACAAAATGGAACGTTCAAGTTTCACACGTTCTTCACGGACACTAGTTGAGAACAATTTTAACTCAATTTGTATGAAATTGCCAACAATGTAATTGTTGGCAAGAGGTTTTAGCCAATGGTAATTGGATTATGAAATTGTCTTCGTTAGCAGTTGGCTTATGGATCATATTTGCACAATTATTTGATACCTATTTTCAAACTGACGGAATTTACATCTCCACAAAGTTTACAAGACCTGTTGGTCGAATGTTCAATTATATAAATATTTAGAAGAAAATGTGAACAGAGGGATATCAGGGCAAAAAACATATTAAATACTTCCAACCACTAAATTTTATTTATGTATACCTACAACATAAAGTACAAAGTTACACAAAGTCGTACATTTCAATTTTTAAATAGATTAAAAATTGAAAGAGCAGAGGAAACCCGGATATTATATCCGAGGGATACGCTTATTATAATGTTAGCAGCACTTGTCGGCATTTGTTACTCCATCATGAAGGTTAAATTAGATGATTCTTTATACACTATTGACACACACAAAATGTAAGCTTACTAAGCATAACAAAATCAAATCAATCACTGATTTATACACTTTGAATATTAATTGGGATGGGAGTCCGTAAGTTTACAGCAGTAGTGGCAACATTTTCAAAATTGGTATCATGTGATTGTGTGGAATAAGCCAATTGCATAACCTAGGCCAAGAAGGCTGTGAAACATAATACCCCAAAAGAGAAATATAAGGAACTTGGGAAATTATCTAAAGCCTAGTATTTGCAGATTAAATAAACAAACTTGATTCATTATATATTTCCACCCTTCAAAAAAGTGTACTGATTGACTATTGTGTCAATGAAAATCTAAGACTAATCAAACTCAAACCTTGGCATGGAGAACAGGTTACCATTAACCAAAACACACTTGCATATAACATCGGATAATCGGCAAACCCTTTTTCGGGTTCTCTCGACACTTTCGATCCTGTTAATAAAGTTTGTAGGATTTAGGCCGCAAAACACATCAACTGCTCCTCTTCCTCGATGCAGATGGAATAATTCATAGAAAATGAAAATGTCAGGAAAGCACTTGTGAACATTCGTCTCGCAATGGCAGTTTTGAAGAACTACAGCGATGTTGCAGATGCGGCCAAACTTTACGGAGTTACTTGCAGTGAGTGAGATGCACGAGTCGTCTCTGCCAAAGTGACTGCAGTACTCATTTGTTGAATAGAGTTGCCCTCGGTAGACACATCGCTTATAGGACTTGATGGTGGAGCCTTGGAATGCATCAATCTCTTGGAGAAATTCCGAGAGAACATTGCGATCATGTTCCGTCAGGAGATGATCGAATGTTCCTACTGAGGAGAATTTCTCTTGGTACATTTCTCGATTACTGTTTGTCACATTACTTCCAGTCAGGTGATTGAAGACTCTTCGGCAACTCGCTGGCGCATTCTTCATGGTCTCTTGACCTTGGCGAACAATTTGTTTCAGGAGTGTAAAGTTACGGACCATTTGCTGAGGTACAGCCTGTGTACCATTGTACATGTCCGTGACTTTTCCATTTGCATCTTCATATATAAAAGCCGATGAAGACCACAGTGGACCCCAGTTCTCCACAGTGGTCTTCAGATGCGTAAGGGCGTGGATATTGAATGTGACATTCTCTAGAGCGTACACTGCCGGCATCATGACAACAAACTTCATCAAACATTTGTGAGCAATGTCCAAGTCGCTCGCTGTAATTGTTGCCTGCACCAACAGCGAGATGGCATTCACAAGAAACAGCCAATGGTTGTAATACATGGCTGGCAGACTTTCTTGCAGAATGACGGGACTATAGAAGAGCAGGAAGGACCTCCATTCACTTGCCTTCCAGTAGCAAATTTGAGTCAATGATCGTGGCAAGCGTCGAATTTCCTTCGGAGGCCTGATCGACAGCAACTTAGCATCCAGCTCTTCAACTTTTCGTCCTAAATAGTAATCTGCGTTATTTGATGCCGAGTCAAGCCACAAGTTCGTTAGCTGTCTAGTACAGCCGAGCAGCGTGTTGTGCATGTACTCAACTGGGAAGCTGCATGCCATGTCTACTCTTGGTGCAAGCATCAAAATGCTCGGCCCTTTCACGCCTCTAACATGGTTCCCTGCAGCAAGCGCTCGACGCCCATAATCTTGGAAGCTTGCATGGGTCCTCGGCACATCTGGGGTGGCCGTTTCAGGGTACACTCTACTATGGCCTCTTCCCCTCTGCACCACCTGGCCTGGCTTCTCACAATATCCACAACCAAATTGACCGTTGAATTGCTGGACGTTTTGGATCATTGCTCTGGCAGGAGAGTCCACAGATCCAGCACCGAGGTATGCATATATCTGCCGCTCAATACAGCCTTCTTGAACTGAGAATCCAGCATTGCCCAATGTTGATAGCTCATCAATGAATGGTTTCAAAAAAACATTCATCACTGGTTTTTTGTCCCCAAACCACAGGCCACACAACAACATATTTTTGTGCCTATCTTTGAAAGGCAATTCATTGACAGTGCAAAATATTGGCCAAATGCTCCGTTTTGATGACTTAAACAATGGAACACCATCTGTATTCCAGTTCAATGTCAAAATCTCCTTCCCAATATTGTCATTTTTTATTTTTTGTATCATTTTCCCACAACAATTGTCACTTATCACAGAGTGACTGCAATTAGAAGTAGTATCAATCTTGTTCGAAATTACAAGGTTTTTCAGTTGAGATGTTAACGAAATTGTTAGAAAATAATTATTAGACTTTTTTAGAGCTTCTTCGGACAGAGTGGCTTGACAATCAGGCGCAGGACAGTTTTGTGGAACATTGGTTCCAATAAATTCCTGGCAAACCCGGCAAACATACTGAATAACGGATGGTGTTTCTGATGGAAATTTTTTTAAAAAAAGATATATGGATTTGGAGATTGCAAGAGTAGGTGCCAATATATTTATTATGTCAAGAAGAATTTGGAGATTTGAAAGCGATGTTCCGCTGAGCAGCATGTAGGACATGATGAGCATTTCGGCCTGTTCTTTAGTAACTCTTGGCTCCTCTTCACTTGAATCGCTGTCCTCGTTATCTTGGCGAAGAGGTTGACCCTGCAAATATATTGTTTCAAAATATAGTGGTCAAAACATTATAGTGAGGCACAACATAATAGGGGTACATACTGTAGAGCAGAGACGGATCATTGCAATTTATGATTGAAATTTGTTGGCATTTGTTTTTGTAATAGCTGTTATTACTAAAGTTAATTGCTGTGCCAAATTAACTAAATGTTGGATTAATTTAATGGGACAGCCAATCAGGTACTTTAAAATATTGAAACAGTTGAATTTCATCCAAACTTTAGTTAATTGCAGACAATTTAACTTTAGTAATACCGGGCCTAAACAAATGATGTCCACCACATAGAATGAAATTAATTTATTAAAGTGGCTTGACTATAATCGGGACATGGTCTCAGATCTTGATAGTTTTTTGGTATATTTATTGATATTCGTGCCATACACAATCCCTCCTTAAATTAACCCCTACTGCGTGTCTAATTTCTGAGATAAATTGAGTTATCTTTCCCATGTTATCTTATGGCGGTACAGTAAAATCGTGTCACTTATAGGTTAAAAATAAAGATCTATTTGAATACAATTGAAAATTGCGGTTTGATCTGAACAAATATTTAATATTGCCACGTTTCGACCGACTTTTATCGGCCTTCATCAGGCAATGACATGACAACAATCTAAGAACCATAAGAACCAATCTACCATAATAGGATTTTTTTATAAATCAACCATTGCTTTGTATCCTAATTCCTTGCCGGTTTCTCAAAAATGTAGTACTGATGTCACATGTGTAACGAGAGAATCGCTCATTTACGTTAGTTAAGGTCCCCCCCCCCTTGCTTAATATCACAGGAAAAGTTATTTAAATGTGGTTGAAAAACTAATTTCCATAACTGCACTATAATTAAAACCACTATACAAATTAGGTAGGTAGACCTAAAAAAAAGATAGCGAGCCAAGAAATAATTTTGCAGTTAAATGAACAAGCTGAAGACTTAGCAAGAAAGAAGAAGACATAAGGTTTGTAAAACATAAATTTAAAATAACAATAATACTCACTTGACGATCATTGAATAAGTTATTTCTATCATCGTCCTGCTCAGGTTCTGAATCCTGTTCCTCTCTGTTGCGCAGAAACTCGGGGTCCTCATTTCTCTCTGGAGACTGTTCGTGGGCGGACACTCTATTTGTTTCGTCGTCGCTTCCATCAGACGTGTCTGAATCTGATGTTGCGGCATTGTCATCTCTGTTGCGCAGAAACTCGGGGTCCTCATTTCTCTCTGGAGACTGTTCGTGGGCGGACACTCTATTTGTTTCGTCGTCGCTTCCATCAGACGTGTCTGAATCTGATGTTGCGGCATTGTCATCTCTGTTGCGCAGAAACTCGGGGTCCTCATTTCTCTCTGGAGACTGTTCGTGGGCGGACACTCTATTTGTTTCGTCGTCGCTTCCATCAGACGTGTCTGAATCTGATGTTGCGGCATTGTCATCTCTGTTGCGCAGAAACTCGGGGTCCTCATTTCTCTCTGGAGACTGTTCGTGGGCGGACACTCTATTTGTTTCGTCGTCGCTTCCATCAGACGTGTCTGAATCTGAAGTTGCGGCATTGTCATCTTGAATGCAGCAGTGAATTGATTCAGTACTGTTCACAACAGAATGCACTCTTATATGTGGGTGTAGCTGGAATTAAAAGCAGAACTTTATTTATAATCTTTCATAGATCTAAAGGCAAGTAGTATTTAAAGTAAGAAAACACCCTCTAGGTCTGTTCAATTAGTGGCTCGGAACACCCTGGAGTTGTCCCAGCTTGCACCAGTCCTCCTGTAGGTCCACGAACATAGGTAATAGATCTGTTCGCTCAATAGCAGAACGATAACTTGACGACGATAACATCAACAATAAAGTGATGAAACATTAACGTTACCTGTTACCGTGTCCGTAGACCTTGTCAATCAACCAATTACATTGCGCAACTATTCGAAGACACTCGAGATGTGTTAAAACTAGCCAAAATATTGTAGGTAGGTACCTATTTAGTTTCTAATAAGAGTAAGCTTTCAGCTGTTAAGTACTTTTAGATTTACTATTCAACAACTACTGACAATTAGCAACACAACACTTTGTTCTGTTTTTCAAAAACAACTTCCCAAGAAGGCATATGATCAATTGGTCTTCAAAATTCTGAAGAATCCCGTGGGAATCTATTTGACACATTGGGATTGGAACAGTTTATGATCATTATTCACATTTTGTGACTAGCGTTAAGTTAAATTTAAAGTCAACGTTATTGTATCATTTCAACCTAAAGTTAGCAGTGCATTGCGAATGCACCTTTACTTGGGTCAGAAGTAATAAAATTAGGTACTGATAAAATACTGTTCCTAAAATATAAATAAAATTACTACCTACTTTACATTTTATTTATGGAAGAAAGTAGTAGTACTAGTGTAATTAGGTAGTACTTTAAACATTTAGGTACTTTTTGTCCTGTTATTATGCACTGTGTGTGAATTAATTTGGTCTTAATAATTTGGAACTAAAATAAATCAAAATGGTAAGCAAAGTAAAACGAACTTTGATCTGCACAGAAAACATGGACACCTTATCATTTCCAGTACCTAGGTAATGTTTACCATATTTTAATTTTATTTTAAACTTTCTGTGATCTTGCATAGTGGTAATTCACTAGGTAGGTATTTTGTTATTGGTGAGACCTGCAATTTTCTATTTTTATTGAAAACTCCTTACAGGTGGGAGGTTGCTGATGTAACGCATATGATCTCCAAATTAGTGTGTCAAAAGTAGTGAAATTACCTACTAGTTCGAAATCAGTAATTGGCGGTACCACTGCTCTAGAAAAATTATAGCAGCGATGTGTCGCCTGCTGGGCTGCAGGCGAATCGTCGCTGCTATAATTTTTCTAGAGCAGTGGTACTACCGCCAATTACTGAATTTCAAATAAATGTGGCTCTAATAAGTAAGTTTTCAATTAGGTAGGTACTGTTTCGTTACTCACAAAATGTACCTAGTACCTACCTTTGCCAGTTACCCAATAAAGTAGAATTTTGTTAACTACACCTAAAGGCCGATGCACAATTGACGCGGACGAACAACGCAAACGGACGACACAGACGGAAAAAAATGTTAAACAAAATTCAACTTTGTGTCTACGTCGTCCGTCCGCGTCAATTGTGCATCGGCTTTAACGCATTTCGTAACGATACTACCTACTGCCTACTTACCAAAGTCTGGACATCTTTTACCTACCAAAATAAGCTAATTTACAAGTGGCAAAATATAACACAAATACATTCACTCTTATATATATTAAATTTATCATGAGGTCCAATTTTATGTCAATGACTTACTTTTCGACGCTTTCCTTGCTGACAATTTGTTGTGGGAATGGAAGTATGATGTGCTGCGACTATTTCGACTCTCTGTTCGAAATTCCTCTTCTGACTTTCTCTCCAACACTTAGTGGAATTGGGAACAACCCCGTTTGAATTACTTAAATACTGTTTATAAGACATTCCAAAAATAATCGTCCTAGGTACCTAGCTAGGGTAATACTAGGTACTAGCTTCGAAGAAAGAATAGCTACGTAAATAGGTGTAAAAATTTTTAAAAAAATGTGCTCTCCCAGTTAAACATTTTAGCTAGGTAGCTAATGGAATCTAGCCATTAACCTAATTCGTCACAATCAAAGAGTGTTGAACGGCGGATCTTTATACTATGGTGTTACCTCACATTTATATAATTAGGGAGTAAAAAACAATTAAAACAAAACAAATGAGACGGTTTTAACTGTAGTTAGCCGCCATTATTACCGCCATAATAGCACCGCCATTAACTTCCGTTTGCTTCATAAAAAAGCGGTCAAGGCCGTCAAGGCAAAATTTCGAATAATTTGGCGGTTTCAATATAGAATGCTGTGTTCGCCGACGTTTTTTCATGATTCAAATTCCTTTTATTCAGTTATTATTTTCAATTTTATTGTTCATGTACCTAGTCCACCTAAAAGAACACATGAACCTGACTTTCAAGTACTTTCAATTATCATCAGTACACTACGCATTCAAAGTTAGCGCCCGCCGCCCTCTTGATCGCCGCGCTTTCCGCTTCCAAATCTCGGCGGTTGTATCTTGAACTTAATGCTTTGCTTTGTTTACCTGCCATTTTGTTTGTTTGCGTGTTTGTTACTTTGCTCAGCGTGTGTTTGATTTGATTCTCGATTATTAAGTGTTTTTTTCCGTTTGCGTATTTTAAAATGTCTTATTGCGTTTACCACTTCTTGGTAGAAAACACTTGTGGGATAGGGAAAACGAAATTAATCCCAAACTTCAAAAAAGGGGACCCAAAATTCGACTTGGGTACAGAGCACATGGTGCTCTGGAACGCATTGAGCCACGATCTCTACCTGGCAAAGCTGATTGCGTTTGGAAGTAAGTTATTACATTTATTCATCATTATTAAGATTGTTACGTACCATTTTAGTCTAGTACTAGGTAGGTACCATCCCAATTAATTGATCAAGAAGGACTGAAGTTAATAGTACCTACCTACCTAGCCTTACCTACCTACTACCTAGGTACCTACTTTACCTACCTACCACCTATCAATGGATTTATAGCCACAACTACCTACTACTAGGTAGGTAGGTACCTACTACTAAGCTACCTACCTCTACCTCTTTATTGTAGAGCCCTATTCCTGCAATAAATGAGATAGAGTGAGAAAAATCAGTGAGAACAATAGGTCTGTTTGACCGACAAAAAGTGTGAGTTGGTGTAAAATTTTCCACACTCGGTATACCTAGGGCGAGTGTAAGTTAGTGTAAGTTCAGTGTCACTAGTGTAGAGCGAACGAACATACCTATTGCTAGCTGCCAATAAGAATCCAGCAGACTTACAGTCTACTACCTAGGTAGCTAGGAGACAGGCAAAGAAGAACCCGCTCTAGCATGGGCTGGCCTATACCTGGCCATGCTAAACAGGGTTCTTCTTAGCCTGTCGACGACTGTAGATTCTATTAGTTGACACAGACGTTCTCACTTTTTATCTCACAGTCGACTCTTTTCTCTATAAAAATAGGTCTGTTCGTGTGACATTTCTCCTGCAAGTTAGTGCGAGTGCAAGAAGAGTTTAGAATGAAGAGTTTGCGTCATTTTTTAGGCCCTTGCAACTTCGAGCAGCTGCTCGAGTCCTTACAAGAAATATTATTAAATACCTACGTAAATACCAACTGGCAGAATTTCAAGGATCAATATTACTAGGTACCATGTTGTAGCACCTACCTACTATGTAGTACCCTACTACTAATAACCTAATACGACACTACTCGACCCTTTGTGTGTGTGTCGACCATTTGTATGTAATAATATTTTGAAAATATTAGTAAGTTTCCCGCGCGTGCAAACTCACACTGGCCGAAATGCTGCTGTAGAAAAGTGTACACTTTTGCCCTGAACTGATCATGCTCGGTGTCAAACAAAAGGCCACGTGCAAGCTGCTCGAAGTTACACTGAGTCAAACAAATTGCCAAAACGATTTCAGAGCTTCTCCAAGTAGCTTCGAGCGGTAAAACGAACAGACCTTATTTTCCAGGAATATGCCTCCTCTGCCTCCTACTCCCTGTAGTATTTCTCTATTAATAAAATCTAGTAGGTAGTTTATCTAGTGTTGGCTTTCTAATTTGTTTTAATTCATATCTTTCAGAAAATGAAGCAGAGCTCAAGCCCAAGTGTGATTCTTTTTTGTTCGAACTGAACTCTAAGCTGGGACTAAACGATGAGAGAGTCGTTGAGGTAAAGAGATCGTCAAAAAAGAAGAGGAAATCAGTCAACAGCGACTCGGAAGAGGTAAATACTACTTATTACAGACATTATCAATTTATTTCGGTAAAATCCAGTAGGCACCTATTCATAATTAGTTAATCAACCTCTATCTGACTCATTGAAACACTGATCGAATGTTTTTTATTTTTCAGGATGACAGCATTCATGGAGAAAAAGCTAAAAAGAACCTGCACAAAAAAATGGCCCTCAAGGCAGCGAACAGTATTTTACAAGTGCTTGAGCAGAAGCAGTCAACGGATGATCAGACGGTAAGTACTTAGGTGCCAAGGAGCCTGGTTCTACAACAGCATTAGGTACTGCCCGCTTAGCAATCCCGGTCGCAAGCAATCTGAGTTTGGTATTACTTCACCATTTTCACTCGCAAACAAAACGTATTTAATTTGGTGCGAAATCGTTATCACTTTCTTACGTATTTTTGCTCACATCAATAATATTTACACCTGTCTCACCATTATTATTTATATCATAACTTACACCGTAATTACTAAAATCAATCCCATTGCAATTATTCTCCTTATAACTATAGAAAAAGTTGAAAATGTCATCAGACCTAGAAACTGTTTTCTTGCCTGCCAGGCAGCCATTTTGGTTTTTGTAAACTCTTGCTCGACTTTCAGGGATCACTGTAAGTCGATGGTTGCATATTATCGACTAAAACATCGATTTTACTGTTGCTACATTCACACTCTTTCAAGAAAATGCATTGCAGCGCTATCATACGGAAAACAAATCAACTGCATTCAAAAGAAGCGCGTAAGATTCATGGCGAGCACTGCTCGTCATTGGACCGGAAGGCCAGGCAAACCCATGATGAGTGCCGCTCGTCAAAAGACCCCAAGGGGTTAACAGCAAATGTCAGAGGCCTCTGGTGAGCATTGTCAGAACTAAGTCTGTGGTTAAAATGATGTACCTAGTCACTTGATTAGCTAATTTTTGTGACCATTATTTCTCCCACGTCCGATAATTTATGTCACTCCTGTTGGTACTAATCTACGCAGAAAGAAACGGCCTAGGTAAATTCTGATACGATTTTACAAGTTTGTTTTCAAATCAAGACGAAAAGTTCACGAAAGAGGCAATGACATAGCAAAGAGTAATTACAATTTTCCTACTCTGATAAAAAGGCAGACATCACAAATCTGACACAATGTTTGGGAAAATCCATGCTATCTTTCTTCATCTTTCCAACGAAACTTTGATATATTAATTATCTGCAGTAATATGAACGTTGTGGTTAGAAAAGCACTGGATTTTGTGATTTTCCGTGTAATTTTCACGCGCGTATTTGTTTTGTTTTTAAATAAAAAAATCACTTCAAATTTAGCTCATAGTGGCTTTTAAATCAAAATTAAACTCCATCAGGCAGTGACTGTGTTCCGAAACCCTTCATATCTGAATATAAACGATCTAAAGTGTACATTCGTTAAGAACTATTTTATTTTTTTAATCGGATGCACAGACATTACTACCCAGGGGTGTAACGCGGAATTACCGGTCAAACATCAGCGCTCCTGTGAACTGTTAAACGCGAATAGATAGCCAACAATGTGTCAGAGTCAAAGAAAATTTCCAAAGAAATGCTTTGGCTAACTGCAGTTGAAAATCTCAACTGAGTTCTGGAAACGCAGTTGAGATTTCAACTGCAGTTGAAAGTCTTATCCCGATTTACACGGTTCAAGTTTCCTTGAATTCAACCCTTTCAAGGAGGCTTTGCTCATGTGCAGTGTTACTTTTGATATAATAAAGTGACTCTGCACATGAGCAAAGCCTCCTTGAAAGGGTTGAATTCAAGGAAACTTGAACTGTGTAAATCGGGCTTTAGTGTGAACAAGGTATTACACTTCTTAACAAGATAGGTAATAGTAAAGAATTCTGGCCCTAAACAAACAGTAATTATTATTAAGTACCTGGAGGTAGATTGGGTTGGTGTGTTCCTTGAGGTAGTACTACATGACGTATTACCAGCTCCTACTTAAATCTCATTTAATTTTGATTATTTTAATTGACCAATAAACTGCTTGATAGAATAGAATAATATACACTAGAATTGTTATGTCTAGGTTCTTCATTGTGAGGTAAGAAGTGAAATATTCATTTTGGTAATGCTTTCAGACTGAAGACCAGGCGATGAAGATGAAGGTGAAACAACTGGAGGAGGAGAGTGCGAAACATATAGCTGATATCTGCACTCTTCGCGAAGAGAATGAGAACCTCAAAACAGTTATAGCAACTCTACAAGGTATGTTTTTGATTGACGGATTGTAGTGTTCTGCACACTTATGTCCTGGCAAATTTGCACGGTTCTCGGATAAACGTACTATAATAGGTAGTACCTAGTTCGCTTAACAAAAAGTTGTCATTAGCTGTGTTTTATTAAAAAGTGTACAATAATTATTAATTTTCATTTGTCAATTCTAGAACATAATTTTTTTAAATTCATGTAGGCTTTCAGATCTTTCAGGTAGGCTTTTCAGATGAAGGCCAATAAAAGTCTGTCGAAATGTTGCAATATTAAATATTTGTTCAGATCAAACCGCAATTTTGAATTATATTCTAATAATTTTTTTATTTTAGGTCTCCCGGTTCTTCTAACCAGGATGGAGAATTTATCAAGCCGCCCGTTGTCAGCGACAATGTCTCGACCACCTTCTTCATCGTCAAGCTCATCGACATCAATCCCCTCGCCGCTGCCTCGAGTCTCTTCGCTGCCCCGAATCTCGCCCCTACCAACACTCTCACCCTTGCCAGGACTACCAAATTCAGAATTGTCACCCCTGGCGCTAACCCCTACTGAGACAAATGCTGATGTGCCTCTCCTGAAAGAAAAATCGAAGGTTTGTACCTACCAAATTATCTCGTTGACAGCACTAGAAGCATTATTTATCGAGGCAGCACTGAGATTAAATGCTCTCACATTTGGCGCAGGACTCTCTAGATGTCTACATTGAAATTAATCAGTTGATTGTGAACTTTCATTTCAGCTTAGTGGACATTTCTGTTATACCTACACAGTTTTTAAATTGCTGTCTTTGGTTAAATAAATAATTTGAACCGTGTTTTTCAAGTTTTCAAAGCCCACCATTTTACACTATTTTATATAGGTATATTTTGGCAAAATTGGTTCAAATAACCGGAAGAATTATTGACATAAACTAAAGTAAAGTCTGTAAAGTAAATGCAGTGCACGGTCATCAGTTTTAATTATGTTCTTTGTGTCATTTTGATTCTATCCTCAAAGTTAGAGGGCAACCATCTTCAAACTTGCAGTGTTGTGGGGATTAATTAATTTTTCCACTCAATGAATGAAACTTTTTTTAATATAACTGTGTCTAATGTATTTTATTAAATATGTTGCAGGCTATACAAATCAGCTCCGTGCTGCTAGGTCGCTGTTCAATGGCATCGGCGGCCAAGTTTACGAACGATATTTTGCATGGGCTCTTCGATTTAAAGTACATGGCGACACATAGTGTGACAGGAACGAAGTCGTCTAAAAATGCGGCGAGTGAAGGGATTAAAGAGGGGATTGACGGAGCGCAACTGCAGAGTATTCTAAGTACGTATCAAGTTTAAATATAATTTGTGCCGTCAAAAATGTGATAATTTCCACCTTTGACTGAAATTTACTTCATTGTTATCTACTTCGGAGGTATGTTTAATACCTATTTTTTGGGTTACTTTCAAAAAATTATGGGTCAATGATAAAGAGTCCCGAATGAAACCTTTCTGGTAACAAAAGGCAAAGTTCAAGGTCCACCTATTTTTAATTGAGCTTTCAAGTATTTTTGAATACCATGAAGCCTAGTTTACCTAGTTCACAATACCTATCTAGTGTGTGTTTATAGTTGACTTCAATGTATTGCATACCTATCAAACTGGTTCTAATTCAACAAATTGAATGAAACATTGAACCGTGTAAACTAGACTTGAGAACACAAAGAACCCAAAACTATTTAATTTATTCATCACTAAATGGCTTTCTGGATAATTTTATTATCTATGTATTCGCGTGGTCTCTCAGAGACATTGATCCATGTAGCTGCTATTTCTTCGGTGATGCTCTGTGTGTTTGCTGTTGCCCCAGAGAAGGTCCGTTGGCGACGTTTCGAAGAGCATTTTCTTTCCGTTTGAAGGGATCAGGTGGCTGGTATTAATGCCCTGGCAGGTGAACTCAGCCAGGGCCTAGGAATTTTCATTGGCCTGGCGAGTTAGGTACCTGCCCCTTGATTGGTCGTGTCAGGTGACGTGGGAGGGTGGTTAGCTGCAGCGCTGTGGGTGGCGGGCTTGATGTAGTGCGCGCGCTCGGCTCCTGGTCACGATGCCGGTGTTTTCTCTTGGGGTCGGGTCGGTAGCAGCTGTAGTGCATCTTGGCTCCAACGGTGTGACCATGATGAGAGCCATGACCGGCTTCCACGCGTGCGGGAGCCGGATGCTGTCGTCCCGCTTGTTGATGTTGTGCGGCCGCCTCTCGATCTCGATCGCCTCGCGGACAGTTCGCCAGGCGCGGTTGCTGATGGTGGCGAGCGGCTTCATCCCCTCGAAGTCGATGGAGTGACCTGCTGTCTCGACGTGTTGCGCGAGCGAGGAAGTGGACTCGAGGCGCGCGACTGCTCCGCGATGTTCTCGGAGTCTCGTTGACATCCGGCGCCCGGTCTGGCCGATGTATGTCCCGCTGCAGTCTAGGCATGGCACCTCGTAGGCTCCCTTCTGCTCCAGGGGGATATTGTCCTTGTAGCTGCCGAGGACCTCGCCGATCTTCTTGTTGGTGCCGAAGATGGTCTTGATGTCTGATTTATTGTAATTGTGAACACTGCTAATAATTGTCCAATTCAGGTTAGCGCTATTTATTGCTGGATTACTAATTACTCCATTTTTAATTTCAGGTGCAGTCAAGGCAGCATTCCCTGAGCGAACGGATACAGAAATAAAAAGTTACATCCGTGTTAAACTTAATAATGCGGCAACGACTTATGACAATAAAAATAAAGTGCAGTAATTATAGTAATAATAGTGCAGTAGCAGCATCCATTTTTTATTTAATATCATACGCAGAAGACACTTTATTGAACAAATGTAGCAGCAGAAGGCACTTTTCATTAAACTTATTAAAATACTAACTATCCCTTATTTGCTAGTTATTTTGGATTTTCCTTACCAAACACTAGATCCCGATAATACCGCATAGGTAATACATAATCTTCAAGTGATTTATTTTAGCTTTATTTACATTATACAAAAGAAATATGCCAAATATACAAATATGGGCAACTGTTTATGGATATCTTGTGAATAATGAAATGTCTTATTGAGCGAGCGTCTCCATTCTGCACTTTTGGAAACTTTCTGTTCTTTTTTGTTTTTTATGCACAGGTCACACGGTTTTTTCAATTGAGCTGAAATTTTGCACATGTACGTATTTCAATTTGACTTAGTACCTAGTGTATAGTTTATGAGCACTGCCTCTGATTGGTTCAAAAATAAAAAATGGCCTGTAGCTCACACCGTTTGACCTATCAAAACGAAATTTTTCGGATGTTTGAAACCGCCGTATAGCTTTAGGGTTACAAATTTCATTACAATCCGTTGATTTTTTAAAATTAAAATAAAAATCTCCCGATTGGCTGAATAATCAACATGGACAGATCTGGTTCAAATTTTGCATGGCTAATAAGACAATCATTTTCTCTTATTATACTAACTTTCAGCGCAATCATTATAGAACATTACTTATTGATGTTTTAAATGTTTTGAAATAGCTGTCACAATTGTGATTGAAATGCATCGATATGGGATGGAAATCCACGGCCACTATGGAGCTGACTTTCTTAATTGGGGTTTATATATGACTATTCTCAGTTTCAATGAAAAACAGGTACTGTTATGAAGACTGAGTGAATCATATTTACAATTACATGCAATATGGATGCATATTTTCTGTGTTACAATATTTGGTTCCAGAGTTTACACCGAGTGTTTCCTAGTTTTAGAATCAATTAATCGGATGCAGGTAGAGAAGTATTCCCTTCATTAAACTAAATTCGAGGCTCACTTTTTATTGAGAAAATAATTGGAATAAAAACCAGAGGATATTATAGTAAATACTATAATTAATTATAGTAAATACTATCATTAATTATAGTGTTTATGCACTGTTTACTATAATAAATACTATAATTTTTATTATAATATATCATAATAAACTATAATATTTATTATAGTTCATTATAATAAACTATAATAAATATTATAATAAATACTACAGTTTATTATAGTTTATTATAATAAACTATAATAAACTGTAGTATTTATTATAATATTTATTATAGTTCATTATAATAAATTATAATAAATATTATAATAAATACTACAGTTTATTATAGTTTATTATAATAAACTATAATAAATATCACAATAAATATTACAGTTTATAATAATTTATTATAGTTTATTATAGTATAAATTATAATTAATTATACAAAAACACTATAGTAAACTATAATTATTATTATAATTAATTATAATATTTATCATAGCACACTATAATATTTACTATAATATTTTATGATTATTTTATTATAATAAATTATAGTATTTACTATAATTAATTATAATAATTTTTCGTAAGGGAGAGAGCCGGTAGAAATTGCTTCTGCTCAATGTTGTGAGTTTGAAGCAGAGATAAACGAATGTGTTGACCAGGTCATAGGAGAGCTTCCAGCAACGGATGCACGTCTCGACGAGATAAGGAAAGCCCAGCAAGAGGATCGTACATCTCAACAAGTCAAAAGATACATTGCTGACGGGTGGCCATCGAAGCGAGACCTAGCAGCCAATGCCGCTCCATTCTTTCAAGAAAGAGGTAACCTGACTGTCCAGCAGGGACTTCTGATGAAAGACCAACGACTGTACATACCAGGAAGTATGCAGAAGGAAATTCTACACAGAATCCATGAAGGTCACTTAGGGATTAATAAATGTAGAGAGAGAGCCAGACAGTCAGTGTGGTGGCCAGGAATGAGCCAGCATATTATAGATGTAGTTAACAAATGTCAACATTGTTTGGAACACCGGGAAAATCCACAAGAACCGTTATTGACAACACCTTTGCCAGAGCGAGCATGGCAGAGAGTAGCCATGGATTTGTTTCAACTCAAGGAACACAAGTATTTGATAATTGTAGATTATTACTCAAAGTTCCCTGAAGTATTATTGTTGGATAAAACCACCAGCAAGTATGTCATCAATCGCATCAAGTCGGTATTTGCGAGGTATGGAATTCCGGAAGAAGTTGTTTCAGACAACGGACCGCAGTTCAGCTCAGACGAGTTTCGAAGATTCGCAACAACCTACGGATTCAAGCATGTGACCAGCAGCCCAAGATATCCAAAGGCGAACGGACTTGCGGAACGGACAGTGAAAACCATGAAAGGTATCCTGCAGAAGTCAGAAGATGTATATCTCGGAATGCTAGCATACCGATCAACACCACTAGCATCAGGGCGTAGTCCGGCGCAGATGCTAATGAGCCGACAGCCAAGAACAACGCTAGTAACTGCTTCGGACAACCTACTACCTAATCAAATCAACACCCAAGCGTGGAGAAGGAGGGAAGAGGCTAGGAAAGCGAAGCAGAAGCACGATTACGACCGAAGACATCGTGCCAGAGAGTTACCACCGTTAGAATTAGGTTCACATGTATATGTTACAGATCAGAAGAAATATGGCCAGGTGATAGCAGCCGGTACCACTCCGCGGTCATATCATGTAGAGACATCAGAGGGGACACTCAGAAGAAATCGAGTCCACCTCATGCCATCACCGAAACCAGATGTGCCCGGTCCGGCAGCAGCGGACGAGCCACAGGATGAACCACAGGATGAACCAGCAACACCACCCGGAGCATATCGTTCTAGGCGGGGCAGAGTCATTCAAAGACCACAAAGATTCAATGATTATTAGCATTGTCTAATTCTAACATTTGTACTATTAGTTTGAAATTTCATAAGTTGTATTCATGTTTGTTAGTACCCAAAAAGGGGGATGTGATGTTGGCTAGAACTGATGATCTAGAAGGCAGTGCCAACAGGAAGTGAACATAGTCTCTAGTGTGACTAGAGTGGTTACATTGTTAGTTGCTGGCTGTTTTAGAATAAAGAAGACTACCACATTATATTCTTATAATTATCTGTTTCAATTAAATAACTTATGTAGTTTATTAAGTATTGATTGATAACAACACAGTCTATACATATCAGTGGTAGTAGTCAGTAGGAACCCTACCTGTAGGTACCTAGTACGTACCTCCGCCTATTTTGGGAATATTTTCACCCTACATTAACCAATAACCATCCCACATACCTACCTACTGCAGTTTTAATAATGTTACTTGTTAAAGGTGAATCTACTCTGGAAGAAAATAGGCTATTAAGATATTGAACTCCAGAAACAAAGCGCGTATTCGTCCTGCGAGCGAACCAAGCTGTATCGTCAAACCGAGCCGAAACATTAAGAACCGAACCGAGCAGAGTGGTAAATATTTTCATTATATTTAATTATTTAACTTTATCAAGGATTTTAGATATACAGCAATTATTTTTGTTTATGTAGGTACCTTACAAGGCCAATAACAAACATTTTTGTTGTGATCCGAAAGTAAAAATTATGTTGCATGGAAATTACATTCTTGTCGGAGGTAGTAGATACATACATTGAATGGTGGTCCCGCTTCATTCAAATACGTAGTAAAATTTTTGAGATTGAATGTTGTCATCCAAAAAAATAAACCGCACTTTTGAATTTCCTCTAACGCGCCGGTGGTAAGAGAGCAGCCATTCCATGCGAATGCAGACATATGCCACATAATACATATGACTGCTGAATTATTAAATGTAAATAAATCAGCATGTTTTTATATTATATTCATGGTATTTTCTTGCTGATTCCAAATATGTAATCAGTTTTGTGCTAAGTTTGAATAGTTATTTTGTTATCAGTAAAATTGTGGGACCGCATTTAAATTTAAATTTTGTGTCGAACCATGTAAATTACATAAAAAATTTAGAAGGCTGCACAATGATCCTAACTATTTTTATTTTGATGAATAAGATGCTGAACATAGCATCTTACAACCGTACACCCGTAACACGGAATGGCTGAGAGGAAATTAATTTGAGTTGCTAACTTTCACCTTACTTTTTGTAGGTTCTACAGATTCACCGTGAACTTGCACTGCTCTTATTCTAGAGTCGATTTAATTGCCTACCTACTTCAATTAAAAAGTAAATTTACTTCTTGGCAAATTAGCGAGAATTCTGAAGATGCACAGGACTTGGGACTTCATCGAGTTAATGGATTAAATGTTACCTACCCTACAGATGTAATGATTCAGAACTCTCTGATGGTAAGCCACATTTTAGTATTTTATATGTGTAGTATTTCCTCTAACCTTACCTATAAATCACATTTATGCAATATAGAATGTTTCAAATTTTTATTGGGGTTTTAAATAAATAGTGTACTACCTAATGGTAATAATTTTACCTCAAGTGATTATTGTGGCAGGTCACACAACACAAAAGTGATTTTTGTATTATTCATTGCCAAGAAGTTTATCCTATCAATTTACAAATTCTTCATTGAATCTATCTTTCTTTTTTTTAGGGATCACTCTGTGCCAAAAATTCAATTTTTAAAATTTTTGTAAAGACTGTTATTTGCAGCTATCTGCTATTGCAGTTATTTACATAAATAGTTCTTGTGTAGTAGGTAGAAACTATTTGCTAGGCAGCCTCATGCTCAAAAGAAGTTGCATCCACATAGATTGCGGATGTCAGTCCTCGACACCACAAGACCGTGTGCTAATAATTTATGGATGGAATCCAGTATCTGGCCATTAAATCGGCAAATTCTTTTGAGCATAGCATAATAATAGTGTTAAATATTGACAAAATTAACAAGATCTTACTGATAACAAGATCTTGTAAATGTTGGACTTTCATTGGTCTGACCGAATAAAAATTTACACAAAAAATAAAAAACACTGCTAACAATACGCTGCATGATCTTGCTAAACTTTTCAAGATCTTGTATAAATCTTGTTTAGGTTAGAATCTGTACCTACAATAATAAATAATTGCAAATAGCTTGCGAACATTATTAGTACAAGGTACATTACCTAAATACTTTGCAATTTTATTTTTTCAGATGAAAGAAATACGTATTCAAGTGCATTCATTTTCTTGAAAAACTGAAGATGAAAAATTGTGCCAACATATCCGTGAGTGAAGTAAAATCCGAATTGTGTCTTGTCGATAAAGAGACAGCGTGCCAGACTCACTGCCAGGTAGTACCTACCTCAGAATGTTTTGATACTATGTGACGTGTGAAGGTTGAAGGACATTTAAAAATTTTAAGTGATGTGGTAGTATAATCTTTTACAATAATATACGTTTATATTATATGAAACTGTTTTTTTTTTTAATTTTCGTGTGTTTTCCTGCTCTTTATTATTCCTAAAATTCAATTGCAGTGAATCTCCTATGTGTAGCATTTTATTTTTTGTAATTTATCAAAACAATATAGTACCTAAGTAAGTAGGGAATAGTACGTGAAAAAATTATTATTGAAACGATTCAATCGTCCTGTAAGAGATTATCAAAAAATAATTGCTAATTTCAAAATCCAACAACCGATTCATAAACAAAAATTATGGATCTTTTTATCCTTCTTCATTTTTTTATGAATAAGGTACCTTTGATAATGATGGAAAATTTAGTGAATCTCTCACTTAGGGATGGTGTTTTGGAGGTAACCTGCGAAATAAAAACGCGCACCCCGACTGGGAATCGAACCCAGATCCTTCGGGTTACCGGCCCTATGCTTTAACCATTAAGCTATCGGGACGCATTCTTAATCAGCAGGTAGGGTTGCCATACAACTCTTGCGAGTCCGAGTATCTGACCTATACACGAAGACTGAAGCACTTCGACTTCATTTGACAACGTGAATACATCTCTCTCGAAGAGATGAGACATCTCTAATTCGAGAGAGATGTATTCACGTTGTCAAATGAAGTCGAAGTGCTTCAGTCTTCGTGTATAGGTCAGATACTCGGACTCGCAAGAGTTGTATGGCAACCCTACCTGCTGATTAAGAATGCGTCCCGATAGCTTAATGGTTAAAGCATAGGGCCGGTAACCCGAAGGATCTGGGTTCGATTCCCAGTCGGGGTGCGCGTTTTTATTTCGCAGGTTACCTCCAAAATAAGGTACCTGTAATACTTAAGTCTCTAGAAATTTTGTTCCAGTAAGTTTTTAAATATCAACGCAAATAATTACTGACATTTGTCACCCGCGAAATGTTAAAAATTAATTCATGCAAATGAAATTCAATTATAATGGGACTTTTGGCGGGAAAAACGACGTATTACAAGAATCCACTTACACTAATGTGTTACCATTGTGGATCATCTGTCAATTTTCTGTAAATTTTCCTGTTAAAAGTAATCAAACTTTGTTAATTCATTCCTTGAAAACTATTCATCCCACAGCAAAAATAAAATCACATCTGTGTTCAGCAACATAATCAACTTTCATAAAATAATGGTCTATTATTCTGAAATCTGAATTTCACGAGACTTCCCCATTATGTGACAGTCAAGTTGAGGATTTCAAATGATCCCAAAATATTTCCTCCAAATAAAAATGCGTTAAAAATAAAAACAGTAGGAGGTACCTTAGGTAATGTGTCAGGTCAGTGGAACAGCTTTCAAACAATAGGGAAACATGGCGAGATAAAATAACTTCCAATAACCACTGATTAACTTTATAATATACCGGCTATTTTTTTTTTATTAATATTTGACCATTTAAATGCATTTCTAATGTGTTTGAGTAGGTACCTACTGTTCTTCTAGTTGACATAACAAATTACAACTGTTGTGAATTATTCCGTGAACTGTGAAGTAATACATTGACCCTGGAAGAAAATACCTGGATTATTTTTTTCGTATGGCAACGCCCACTCTCCGAAATTGTGAAAAAATCCCGTTTCTCGTGTCACTCACGTTTGCAATTAATTATGTCTTAATGAAACGTATTTTTTCCAGGTACATTCGCATTCAAAATTAGTGCCTATATGCACGTGTCTGGATCAGAGGCACGTTTTGTAGGTACTGCATTTTGAATGAGAGTGTACCTAGCAAGCTAGCACGTGACCGTTATGGAATGTGCGTAGGGGGAGGGGGCTACAGAGCGAGCAGCTGCTCCCGCGCGGGCCGCCCGGGCGGGGGCCAGGGCCGGCCTATGCCTCCCGCGCGGGCCGCCCGGGAGGGTCCAGGGACGGCCCATACCTCCCGCGCGGGCGTCATGGGACGGCCCAGGCCGCCGCCCGGGCTTATTCCCAGTGGCAGGCCCCGGGAGTCTCACTCCATGCTAATCACCCATAAGACGGGAGGTCCCTGGGCAGGCCCGTACGCCCATCTGGGACGGCCTAGGACGCGTCCAGGGACCTCCCAGTGTTTGTAGGGTTGCTGTCTCCTATGTACTGCTAACTTACCTCTCAGTTCTGGATCTCTTGCTGTCTCCTATGTACTGCTAACTTACCTCTCAGTTCTGGATCTCTTGCTGTCTCCTATGTACTGCTAACTTACCTCTCAGTTCTGGATCTCTTGCTGTCTCCTATGTACTGCTAACTTACCTCTCAGTTCTGGATCTCTTGCTGTCTCCTACGTACTGCAGCCCATGCAGTGAGCTGCTTTGACAGTACTCCTTGAGGTGCGCGCGCATCTCAGTACGTGTCGGCCACTTGTACTTCTGCTTCTGCGCAGGCGCAGGTACCGGACGCTTCGTAAAGAATGCGACAGCAGGCATTCTGCACAAGTTGAAGATAATAATAGGGATGGATTCACAATTCTCTTTTGTATTATCAATATCGTTCATTTAGCAGTATCGTTCTTTTACCTCCCCCACCCTCCGATAGACTGCCACCTTGACGCGGTGGTGGGGCTTAAGGGGCCAACCCATTACAGGCTGGTCCCAACTAAGAGCAGTTCAGGGTCGACCTGGTCCCATGCCCTCCCCATATTTGCGAGCTCCTCGGGCCTGCCTCCCCACTCGAGATGGTGATCCCCATGAAATCGGGTCCCACCGGCCCGGAGCCTCCCTCCCCCCGGTCCGTCCCCATTCCGGCCTGGCCTTCCCACCAGTCCTCCAGGCCGGGCCCCTTTGGTCGACCCCTCCCCATGTTCTCCCTATTATTCAACAAAGTTAACAGGATCTTAATTTGCGCAAAATGACCTCGCTGTCGACGCACCGTTAAACATTATTATTATTCTACTACTACAACATACTTATACCTACAGCTTTTAAATCCTTCCCTAAACGACATTCAATCACATTTGTAAACAGTTACTCTATCAATTTATGCAACCTTTATTTGATTTATTGTATTCAGAAATAGGTAAATGAAAACTGCAGGTAATAATAATATTGATGCAAAAATTTTGTGGTACTATTATACAGAATTTATTATATGATGATTTATTATTCAGGTTACTGCGCTGTTAGAAAGTTATTATATCCTTCTTCCGCTTATCAATAATTCAGGTGTTTTGCAATTTTGTGTCTTTTGCAATTTTCGATGTCAGTTTGTGATGTCAGTTGTATAATAATATGATTATTAATATTAGAATATTTGAGTGAGCGAAGCGAGCGTCTCCTTTTGGCTCATTTGGCACGGACCTTTTTTTTTTTTTTTTTTTTCTGTTGGGTGAGGCTGTACAGGTCAGAGTTTTTCTTCGATCGATCTGAAATTTTGCACTCATGTAGAGACAACCTTTTCTGTTTGCAGGCCCCAAATTTTTTTTAAATCCATTCATTGGTTAAAATTGAAATAAACATCTCCTGATAGGTTGAAAAATGAAAATGGTCTTCGATAAATCTGATCAAATTCATATTTTGGCTATACAGGTCAGAGTTTTTCTTTGATCGAGCTGAAATTTTGCACACATGTAAAACCAACCTTTTCTGTTTGCAGACCATAATTTTTTTGAATTCCATTAATTTGTTAAAATTTAAATAAATATCTCCTGATAGGCTGAAAAATGAAAACGGTCTTCGATAATTCAGATCTAACTCATATTTTGCATGATCATTAAGACCAACATTGTCTCTTACTTTACAAAATTTCATCCCAATCAGTTAAGAACGTATGAACTTATTAACATTTTTAATATCTGTCAGTAATGAAGTATCAAAAGTAATGTTTTCCAGTGCCACTTGAATTGCATCTGATTTGCTATATTTACCTGGATGCTTAGATGTTATTTTCAAGTTTCAATGAAAAGCATAATAATATGTTGTGTTGATTGAGTGATTATATTTCAATTCAATATGGATGTATGTTTTCTGTGCTTGTGTACGCATTTCCGGTTCGAGAATTTGCACGTCCCCGTGCTCGCTCACCAACGCGTTACACTGAGCGTTTTCCTAGTTATTTTAATATCATCAGCCTATTTGAGTCATCAGAAATAAACACACATTTCACATTAACACTTACCTTATATTCTGGTCCTCAATCCGATTTCTGGAATGCCATTTTTTCGAATACATTAAAAAAGATCTTTGTTTACTTGACAAAGACATTTGAAATTTTCTAAGATATGAGCTACTACAGTTCTGTTTGAATGGTCTACATTGTTCTTCGATGTAGTCTATCGATATGATTGGGCGTTATAGATCGATGACAGCGATGAATCTGCTAACTTGACTGAGGAGAACAGGTCTTGACTGAGGAGAACCGGCCTTGACTGAGGAGAACAGGCAGACGAATGCAGACGACTGAGGAAATACAGTATTTTGATTGCACGGAATATAACATCAACTACCTACGATAATACGGTTACAATATGATACCTACGTTACTAATGGCTGTTTTGTATTTTGTCAATCACGATAGATTAAAAATTTCTTGGTATAGTCGATTATGATACATAATTAATTATGTTAATCGAAAAACATGGAACAGAATTATAAAATATTTAGTCGGCTGGCAGTAGAATTCTTGCAACGAAATTGCATCAACTAATTGATTTATAATTGACTGATGAATATAGGCGTGGCTTGCGCAACCATAGCAATCTTGGAAATAACTACCAGGAAAAAAACACTCCGTGTAAAAATGACAGCCAAGTCTCCGTCAACTAAAAAAGATAGAGTACAACAAACAAAAACAGCACTGAAAAGGAGTGATATCAAAAAAGGAACTCATATCAAGTCTTTGACATTTCCAAATATTTAATCGTATCTTGATTCTTGAAATAAAAATTGTAAACCACAGATTAATACTTTAAAAAGTACTTGGCGCATCGTCTTTTTCAAGATATTTTTCTTTCCTAAAAGTATACAATCAATATTTTCTTCGCAAACTAGTAAAAAAAATCCAAACACTGCAACTACTTCATAGTTAACTACAATTCACTAGAGGTCAGGGACCCTATTCCAGAACTTTTCCATTCCCAATTCAGAATTCTGATGGAATTCGATTTCATGCAATGTCAATCCTTATGGTCGTGGCCTGATTCCATCAGAACGGAATTGGGAAAACGTTCTAGAACAAACCTCCAGAAGCTTTCATATCAATTTCCAACATTAGCACAAAACAAAATTAAATAATGGCGGTTTACTCAACTATTTAGGTAATATATTCCCTAACTTTAAAATGGCCGATTCGGGTGGAATCCGATTCACGGCCACATGGATGAACACTGCACCGTGTCGGATTCCAGCAGAATCGGGAACTTCAAAGTTATAGAATAGGGCCTGGTAATACGCGTTGGTCAACTTAGTTTGCACACTTGACGCCAGAGCTCGCTCGAATCAATACACTAAATGAGTTCTTGATGAAGAAAAGTTCATTTATATTGATGTCAGGAACATTACTAATAAATAATAAATTACAATAATATATCCATAAATCTAGTGGAGCGGTCGCTCCACCCAGCCAAGTCGTACTATACACTCACAGTCACTCAACATACCGTAAATGCCTAATAAACTGAGGAGCAGACCAAACACTTTTACTGTAAGCAACAACATGGCATTTTCGGCCTACTGGATCTCAAAATTGGTAAATCTCACATTGTTGCGAAATATCTTAATTTCGAGCTATGGCCCACCCCACTACATATACCAAATTTGGGAACAATAGGTTATGCCATTTGCGCGCTAGAGGACCGAGAAAACAGTGAAATTACACCACTTTCTGATTCTGAAGATGATGATGATTCTGATATCACGAAACGTCGCTATCACCGCCACAGCCTAAACGGCTGAACCGATCGACCTGAAATTTTTACCACATGTGCACTTTTGGCGTCTGAGGTGCCTTTTTATAAAACCAACCGGAAGCCGCCATTTTGAAACCGGAAGTGACGTCATAACTCAAAAACGTCTGGACCGATTAGAACGAAATTAGCGCCATTCGATTTAGATGGTCATCTATATGAAGTATCAATAAAAAAAATATTATTTTCTTATTTTCTAAACCGGAAGTGACGTCATAAATACGCAATATTTAACTTATTTCAACAAATTATACTTAAAATACGTACATAATTAACTTACATTGTAACATAGACAATACAATTTATATATTCAAGGTAGCAGTGTTCTCGGCCGCCATTCCTGAAACCGGAAGTGACGTCATATATCTAAAACGCCTGTACCGATTGCAACTGAACTAGCTCCTGCGTATTCATTCTGCTATTTATTTGAAAAATCAATTGTGAAAAATGAATAAATAAATTAATGGTACCGGAAATGGCGGCAGGAACCACTAAATGAAACCGGAAGTGACGTCATATATTACAAACGGCATGACCGATTTTACGGAAATATAGGGATTAGGAATTCAGATGGTCGTTCATGAAGGTATCAACTAGATAAAACTAGATTGTTTTCTTATTACCTATACCGGAATTCGGCCGCTATTTCAAAACCGGAAGTGACGTCATGTATCGAAAACGGCTGGATCGATTATAACGAAACTTAAGCTATTCTTCTTGGATAATCATTTTCATCTTATACCAAACGCAACTTTTCATAGTAACCAAATCGGTTGAGGCGTATTTTTTTAAAGAAATTAGTCCCTGCTCGGACATGTGCTACAAGCTGTATGAATAAACTAACAAAAGAAGTGATATCCCAGAAAAAACACTCCGTGTAAAAATACCAGCCAAGTCTCTTTAACTATAAAAAAAAATAGAAGAAATCTAAAAATTCAGCACTGAAAAGGAGTGATATCAAAAAAGGAGCCAAGTCAACGAATTTTCCAAATTTTAATCGTACCATTGAAATAAAAATATCAACCCCCGAGAAATACTTAAAAAAAGGACTTGGCGCATCGTTTTTTTAAAGACATTTTTCTATTCTTAAGCTTATGCCACTCACATACTACGTAGTTCAGAAATGCCTAGAAAAATTGGGACAAAACTTTCAAATTAAATATTGAACATTCTGTAAAATATTTTAAATTTAAATATAAGTACGCAAAGAAACATAGCATTGTCTTACAAGCAATAAATACAGAACAGTTGTGTTTGTGATTGGTAGGTACCTATAGTTTTGTGGGTACATCAACATACCTACTACAGCATTATACTTTGAACCTTCTCGCCGTGTAATTAATTGCTATTAATTAACATTTTATACCAAAAAAATTCATAAATTACATAACGTATTACTTTAGATAAAAATCTAGTCAGTAATTATTTGAGCAGCATGGCTCAGTGCACTAGTCACTTATACAAATCTCATTGACGGCCTTCTTGTAATGAGCGCTTTCGCTATTTCCCTCAGTCACGATATTGAGAAGTATGATTGATTAATATGACCCTAGAAATAGTGGCAATAACGAATAGACTAGGCCGCTTCCGTTTATTCGTTATTCGTTTATCCGTTTATTTCCTCTGAATATTGACAAAATACCAAAACTGCCAGTAGGTAAGAGTACTAGTTATATTAAAACGTAGTATGATTCGTCGATAATGAATGTGATATACTCAGGAAAATATACTTGTAGAGTTCTTCCTATACTTTTAGGATAGAAAAGTGTCTTTAAAAAAACGATGCGCCAAGTCCTTTTTTTAAGTATTTCTCGGGGGTTGATATTTTTATTTCAATGGTACGATTAAAATTTGGAAAATTCGTTGACTTGGCTCCTTTTTTGATATCACTCCTTTTCAGTGCTGAATTTTTAGATTTCTTCTATTTTTTTTTTTATAGTTAAAGAGACTTGGCTGGTATTTTTACACGGAGTGTTTTTTCTGGGATTTAAAACTAATTATAACAATCAATTGATAAACAACGTGTATAATTATTGTCGCTAATATAAAAACTATTGTAAACATATATTCTATATAAGTTGCACTACAATTACAAATCTCTTCTACTATTCTACTAATAAAATAATCCATTTTCTTTATAAATGATATTTGAGCTTTAAAGTATCAGAGTTTAACCGCAATAACATTGTATTAACAAATATTGATTTTTTTTTCTCCAACATAAAGCGAGGCAATAGAATAGCGTAAACTCTTTAAAGACGTCAGCCTCTTCCTGGCATGGATCTACTATAATGAAAACTGAAAACGGGATAAGCGATCCAAATGAAAGTAACTGGTGGCCCTCTCAGTTTTATGCGGGGAGCACAAAGCCCAGAAAAAAAAACAATTTCTAAGCATTTATGACAAGAAAATGAAATTCCATCAGCCAAACTCTATAAACCAATGAAAATAAAAAAAACTGAAGTAGAAAAATGTAAAATAACAAATGCCCGAATTTCAAAAATTCAAAAATTCGGTACTTGAAACATATCCAAAAAACCAGTTGATCGTGAAATTGCCATCACTAGATATATTGGCTGAACGTTTGTGATGTGCAAATTTAGGATATTTATAAAATTGGAGTTTTATGAAAAGTTCATAAGAAATATGAAAATGTTATACATTTCATAAATTTCGGAGATTTATGGTCAACGGTAAAAGTTTTGCAAGTTTAGAAATCGTTTGAAAGTTTCGAAATAAAAAGTTCCGATGCCAATCACTACTTGACGTAAGTCTATGGTTTACTCGTCGCTTTGTCCTTTTCGTGCGACTTCATGTGGTGCACGAGTCTGTCACGTCGAATACACGTGTACTCGCACGCATCGCACGCGTACTTAAGGTCGATCCAATGTATGCCCTGATGACGCGTCATGTTGCTCCTGAAGTGACAGGCGAACTCGCAGTGCGCACACGCGTACTTCTTCTCCGCGTAGTGATACCTCTTGTGATTGGCCAGCTTGCTGCTACTGATGCACGTGTACTCACACTCCGTGCAGGCGTACGGCCGCTCGCCGGTATGCGTGCGCTCGTGCGTCACCAGACTCCTCTTGATGTGCGTCCTGTACTTGCACTGCGTACACCCGTACTTCTTCTCCGACGAGTGCAGAAGCTTGTGGTAGCCCAGATTGCCGGATGAAGAGCTGCGGAACTTGCAGACGTCGCAGGCGTACGGCCGCTCGCCGGAATGCGTGCGCTGATGGTCGACGAGATGCCGCTTGGTGTGCGTGACGTAATCGCAGCGCGCGCAACTGTGTTTCTTCACCGCGGAATGCCGCGCCTTGTGGCTGGAGAGCCCGCAGCGGGAGGCGCTCTGGAAAGGACACATGTCACAGGCGTACGGCCGCTCCCCGGAATGCATGTTCAGATGTGTTTGCAGATCCCGCTTGGTGTTCGATCTGTAGTCGCACAGCGTGCACGCGTGCTTCTTCTCGACGGAATGGCGCCTGAGCTTGTGATGCGTCAGCCCGCTGCTGGACTTGCTGCGGAACGAACAACTGCCGCAGGCGTACGGCCGCTCGCCGGTGTGCACGCGCATGTGGGTGACGAGGCTGCTCTTGTCGTGGGACCGGAAACTGCACTCCGCGCAAGCGAACGGCTTCTCCGGCAGATGGTAGCGCTTGTGGCGCAGCATTCTCTTCAAGGTATCGCCCTTGTAAGGGCAGACGTTGCAGGAAAATGGCCGCGCCCGGCTGTGGATGAGACGGTGGGTAGAGAAATGAGTGGCGCTGCACTTGTTGATCGGGTAAATCTTCCATCCGGGCAACGCCAGGTGCTGCTTCAATGCGGCGCGTTGGGTGAACTTGGCAAGGCAGTGAGCGCATCCATAGGGCAGTGGAACAGTGGGACTCACACGCTTATGTTTAGCAAGCTTCTCACGCTTCTTCTTCAAGCGATGAGAATCAAGCTCCGTTCTACAAACCAACACAAAACACTCCCTCAGCTTATATTTCACTTGATAATGTCCATCTGCACTCTCCGTACCGATATTACCCGATGTTTCTTCAGCATTCTGTACTACTTCATTATCACCTTCTGGCTTGATCTGGCTGTCGAACAAGCTAAAGTCGACACTAATGTGTGGTTTGAAGTCTTCTAGCGTCGTTGGTTCTGTGCTGATGTGCGCTGCGTCTTCGGGTTCTTTCTGTTCCGACTTGATCCCCAAGTAGCTGGCATTCCAGAGCCGGCTCATGTCTGCTGCGTTCTAGCCTGGAACAATTGGCAATAAGCACTCAACAAAACATGAAACGGTACATGAACGAAACGGATTGGCTGCTGGTGGATTTCTGACCAATGAATTTTGATTTTCCAAACTATTATTTAACCATCACCAACTATACCTACCCGATTATCCAACCAACTTTAGTAGGTACCTACTAAATAATTTTTTTCGGTTTCAAAAATAAAAAAATTATGAAAATTTGAGTTTATTAAGTGTGACGTTACATAACTACTTACACCCCTCCTCCCCTTGTCACACTATGCCACAAATCATGAGACCCCCCCCCCCCAAATCGAGAACATAATTTATGGACAGCCACGGAACAGGTTGGGTGAGTGGTTAACGCTCTGAACTTGTATTCCGGAGGCCCGGGTTCGATTCTCGCGGCCGTCCTTCCTGACTGGGGTTTTTTCGTGGTATTCCCTCAGTCGACAGGCACATGCTGGGAAGGTACCCTACTAATAGGCCACGACTGCCTCCTTCCCACCTTCCATCCTTACCTATACTCTTCACAATCATCTCCCAATCATGATCATAATCATTCATCCGTCGCCATTAGCCTCGCTGCAGAACAGTGCGACGTTAAGCCCCAGACAAAAAAAACTGCTCATGAAACAAAAACTCATAAAAGGACTGCCAAGCACTTCCTCACCTAAAAGGACTGAGATATGAAAAGAGGGCCAAGCAAATTTTGTTTAAACATTTTCGCACTAAAAATGCGTGAAATAATTTCGCCAATTACTGCCGAGAAGCGTTACATAATAACCTAACGTTATTTAAATGAGAGAAGACATCAAATTTCAAATAATAAATCAAAGCAAACTTAAACATTGTGATACTGTCACGGTGAAAAGTTGCATTCCAATCTAATTAGAAAACGCTCTGTGTAGTGCGTTTATAAGCGAGCCTGTGTATTACATGCAAATTGGTATGCGTGTGAAAGTTGCTGATCTGTATAACATAACCTTGGAAAATATCTCCAATCAATTAATTTGTATATTCATTTTATTCTGAAATAAATAAATAAAAACAAATCATTCTGAAGTTAGAAAATAATATGAGAAGCCCGCTTAAGGATGATTTCTTGTGTGAGGGTAAATAATGTTGTGATCATGGTCAGAGCATCTCAGTAAAACAAATCTAACAAATGTTTCAAAATAAACATACAATTTCAGTACATCTTGGAGGTCCAACAGATTTTGTTGAACATTTTTAAAATCAGATAAAATATTGTATTGATGAACTTGTAAAATTTTTTACTGGATGAGAACATTAATACTTTTCAACTAATCAGAGGATTTATGTTCTAAAACTATATACTTAAAAGAAGAAAATGGGTTTTTGCTTGCATGTCAAATTTCATCTTGATCAGAGCAACGGGTTTGCCTGAATTGAAACCAGCAATCGAAAAGCTATACCAAAAGAGTCAACAGGAGACGATAGCTTCGTGTTTTAACCACATAAAATGTGCCACATATCCAATTATTATACTCAAAAATAAATTTCGGGTATTTTCACATCACTTATTACTTTGCACTTGCTTTTTTTGTCTGGGGCTTAACGTCGCACTGTTATGCAGCGAGGCTAATGGCGACGGATTTATGATGATGATTGGGTAATGATGGTGAAGAGTAGGAAAGGATGGAAGGTGGGAAGGAGGCGGTCGTGGCCTATTAGTAGGGAACCTTCCCAGCATTTTGCCTGTCGACTGAGGGAAAACCACGAAAAACCCCAGTCAGGAAGGACGGCCGCGGGAATCGAACCCGGGCCTCCGGAATACAAGTTCAGAGCGTTAACCACAATATCAAATGTTGTAGGTATGAAAGAGTACAAAATAAAATATTTTTATTACCAATTAAACTTGATGAAACTTGATTTTTCTCTAATGATAACTCAACTACGTACAAACATCCACTCCAATCTCTCAATGACAGGACTCTTACCGGTACGACTGGTCTAAATGTCAGTCCGTCTGCCCGGCCGAGCTGCCCCGAGTTCGAGCCCGATATTCTCTAGAAACACTGTACTAACACAATGACACCTCAGCCAGCCGGCTTGTGACAGCGCATTGAGCTACCAAGCAGTCACAACCCACAGCCAGATGGGAGGAAGTGGCTTATCATTATCACAGGCAGGAAACCTGACTTGGAAGCAGACCTTCTGATACTCTCATGGCTAACTCAAACAATGCATGGGTTTCGAACAAGCATTTGTAAAATTAAATTATTATTTTTATTAAAAAACACAATAGATACTTTGTCATGCATCAAATTATTACATGGTTCCCAAACTTTTAGTTTCACGTCACCCTTAGCGTATAAGAGTTAATCCAAGTCAAAGTTCACGGGGGTGAGTGGTCAACTTGGGGGTCATTCTGGTAGCGGTTTTATCTACTTGCAACCGGTGTTAAGTACTTGCAACCGGTTTTATCGTTGCAACCGGTTGCAACCTCATTCTGGAAGCAGTTTTAGCAGATAAAATGGCGGCATATTGGTTTTAACTTTACAACCAACTATTTGTGGTTTTAAGTGAGTTGCAACCATTACAAATGGCGTCGATATTAGTTGAAAGTAAGTGCTTTCGATTGCTTTAGTCATTAATTGTCGTATAAGATGAAAATATTCTCGTAATAACATAGTAAGTTGAAAACATAATAATATGGGTATTTTAAATAAATCGCGCGCTTACGCGAGCAGCGCCGCCAGTACACAAGGTCGAACAACTAAAGTGACAGCACGGCACCGCCCACAAGTTCTGCCAGAAAACATCATAACAATATCGTTTACTTTTCGTATTATAATGACATCTTTTGATGACATTGTGTTTGGCGTGTTTTGTGAGTCAGATGACGAAGATACTGTCACATTTCCTCGACTGAAATCCACGGACTTTACAGACGAAAATGAAATGTCAAACGTTGCACTCGCTTCAGCCGCCCATCAACCTCGAAAGAGACAACGAAAATGCCCTACCTGCAGACACAGTTTTCGCTAGTGGCGGCTTTCAGTGGCTAGTTGGAAGTAATTGTCATTTGTCACAATCATCTGCAAGTCGCATAATAACTGCAGTTGTCAATGCAATCTGCGAAATCGCGCCGTACCACATCAATTTGCCAATAACAGATCAAGAGAGACTGGACACGAAGCAAGGATTCTATCTACCTACAGTGTAGCTAAGTTCCCTAATGTAGGTAGTTGGTGCAGTGGATGGCACACATGTCCACATCAGAAAACCCAGCAAGAACCTAGAAACCACCCAGCAGTAGGTATACCTAGGAAAGCAAATTATCATCAACGTGCAGATCACGTGCAAATCGACATTGCGAGTCATCGATGTGCTCGGCGACTTCCCAGGATGTAATCACGGCTAAGCACATCTGATTCCTATAAAGCAGCCTGCTAAAGTGTTCACCAGCGGCCTAATCCCAGATGGCGTGATATCATCGGTGAGTCAATAAAAAATATTCACATATCTTCCATAGTCTGAATTTTAGCAGAAAGTACCTACCTAGTAATAGTAGGACTAGTAATGCAATGAAGTTGATAAACCAAGGTAACCCCAAGTACTAGGTACTAAAATCTTAAATTATATGCTTCAATAAAGAAATGAGATAAAGTACCTAAGTCAAAATAAAGTACCTGCAATAATTTGTTAAAATTTGTTTAATTTGTTAAAATTTCCCAATTAAAATTGTCTGGTTAAAAATATAAAATACCTATTTCAACTTAATAGGCAAAGAAACCCTAACTTATCTGACTGATAGCTAATGTGACATTATTTTTGTTGCTGGACAGCGGGCATTGGATGTTCCTTCAAACCGTGGCTGATGAATTCGATTGAACGACCCCAAAGTGAAGCGAAAGAGCGTTACAACTCGCAGCACTCGCAACATCGTTGAGCGCTGCATTGGACCGGACTGGCTGTGCACCGCACAGTGTTAGCGTTGAAAACCGCATTGAAAAACTGCCGCATATGTGTTGATGCGGGCTTGATAGAGCTGTGGCTTGAGGCATGGATGAAGAATTTGGACCATTTAGATGTTGAAGCACATTTTTCTGGTGTTTAAAGAAAAATTGTTGATTAATTAAACATTATCTTCATATTTTTGTTAAGTAAAAAGGTTAGTTAGAAATTACCAATAAATACAATAGACAATGTTAATTCAATTCTTAATTTATTGATGCCAATTGCTACAAGGTAGGAACATGGGAATTAAATAATGTCACTATTAAATACAATACACAAATAATTTTCTTTTTGATTTGGTCGATTGAATGCAAATTGTTTCTTCATGCATAAAAGTATAAAAAGTGTATACAATTTTGGTACCTAGTATGATGTAATTGTAACTAGATTGATAAATATGAATTTTGTTATCAATACTATACGCTTTTCAGCATCACTTTGGCAAAAGCCTAGACCCGATGAATGAAATGCAAATTGTTTCAGGATGGCCAAACGTTTTACATTGATAGTTAGCAACTGTATCAGGCTGAATATAATGCCTGTCCCTTATAGGTGGGTGATTATTAATTTTTAGTTGAAAGTATTGCTGCCCTCATAAAATAATAAAAAATAAATATTGAAAAAATAAATTTTGAATGACTTGAATGATACCCATCTTCAATTTTTCCAATTTTACAGTGATCTGATAATGTTGATAATGAAAATTGTCACAACTTTATTATTCACTGTCACACATTGATTGTCAATGCAACTCTATAGTTATCGTAACATACACGAGAAGTGTCGGGGGCCTCCGAAACCTTCAACGCTCTTCTTTCCGATGACCTTTTCGACCATTGTTTCCTCAGCGGCTGTTAAGGTTTGTAATTCGATGGGCCGTCTCTTGTGCTCGTCATGTTCAAGTAGTATGCCGAAGCTTCCTTTTTAGTTTGGAATTTCAAATCTTTGAACTTGCTCCTTATCTAACAATAGAAAATTAAATGTAAGTGAAGTTTCATGTAATTTATAGGAAAGTAGAACAAGACCAAGGATAATGAACAAGAGTTATCATTAATAATGTGCATTTAGTACCAAATTTTTATTAGGTTGGTCGGATCCTTTTCTAGTAGTACCGACTAAAATCCTCGGCAATGCTGGTATGTACAACAATAGGTTTCCAACTTACCCGGCCACTGATCGGTGGACATGGGACCGTGTTGACTCGATCAGCTCCATGCCTGCTTCTTATAATTTTTTATGAGTTTAGGCCCAAAATCTTCAAAAAGAGTTACCTCCCTATTGATTACTTTACTTCACAAATTATCGTGCACATCTCCAGTTGGCTGTTTATTTTTAAAAGGTATCACTTCTTTTTATTCTCTTTTTCAGACATTATAGAGGCACTAATAATATTTTGATTATTTAATAAGGGACAATAAAATATGAATCACACTTGGTGGTAGGTAGGTAACTATGATAATGTACACATAGGTTTAATATCTCAGCCAAAGAAATACTCTACTAGGTAATTACAAATGAATCCCATTTTCATTGAAAAATTTTAAATATCCAATGTTGGACTGGAACACGAACAGAACATTCCATTATTTGAAATTTTACCCGCGAAAATCTTTGAATTGGAACAAAACTTCAAAACGGAGTATCTTTTGTACAAGTTGTTTGGAAATTCCACTGCCGACTTGCAACCACACTAAAACCGCGTACAAGAATACCGATTCAAGAAAGTTGCAACCGGTTTTAACGTGGTTGCATCTTTTTAAAACCTGGTTTTAAAGTCATACTTGCAACCAACATTTATAACCGGTACCAGAATGACCCCCCTTGTGAACAATGGGCTCGGGTCAAAATAACATCTAGTTTCCGCCCCTATTACATTTATAATAAATCCTCAGCTTCTAAAGAAATACAACAGTTTTTTATTTTAATTTTTTTAGATCTACTAGTTATCGATTTTTTTTTAGCAGAAAATAAATGTATTTCAGAGACATGTTTCATAATATTGTTGGTCTTCCTGTAATATCTAGTATTTTATTTAATTAATTAAAAGTACATTAAAATCTGAGGAGAATTCCCTATTACAGTCCTATAGGCACCGAGTGTTCATACCCCCAGCGCCTCTAGCGAGAGAAATCGGCAAAACTGTGAGGCGAAGAATCAGCAATTTTATAATCTTTCATTGGCCGTGTCCATAGCAACCGATAAAAATCCACAGATAACTCAAAATAGCTCAGAATTGGTAAAAAAGAGGAGCAAACTAATAATTTTATCAGACTCGGTGGAATTTTTGACACTTCATACATTTTGCACAGCGAAATATCATTTGGAGTATTATTGTAAGAATGCATACAATGAGTAATGTTTACTAATTGCTGCAACTAAGGGTATGAGGATCATACCAAGAGTTGCTAATTTATGCCACCCATGGCGCTGTTTCTCATTTTCAGACACAAAAGTGAGTCAACACTAGGTGCCTATAGCCCCCAAAGCTCTCAAAAATGTGTTTTGGGGAGACCTCTTTTAGCCTCGAAAACAAAGGGCCCCACAGTTAGCCGGGTCCAGGTCGCACAGGCCCGGGAATTTAAAATTTCAGGAATTAATTTGAACTATTTCGTGCAGTTTGGTTTATAAATTTCGGCATTTTGACATTTGATTCAGAACTGATTCTTCATTTCAATACTTGATATGTAACAAGTTTTTGCAATGTTCTTGGAATGGCTCGATTCGTCCCATGCGAGCCAACCAAAGCGCACAATTTGGGAACCACTGGGTCTTTATGCTAATTAATTGAAAGATGATTCATTGTGATGGGAATTTTTATGACCTAAAAGTTTTCATAAATATTTCCAAAGTTTAGAAAATATGTTTTTTGGGGCACACTGTGGTAGTACGAACCTCATTATCGCGTACCCCACAGCCTTCTTAATCGTATTCCATGGTGTATGGCGGTAAAAGTTTAAACAGCATACCGCTCAGTAATATTGCGAACTAAAATAAAACCTGTTTGATCATGGAGTTGGTTTGATGGTTTGGTTAACAGGCAAGTTTCGTGAATGATTAATATTATTATTAAGCCTATATTCTCAACGGAGTCGAGGCTCCACTGGTGAGAATTTGATAAAGGGAAGGGGAGGAGAGGAAGACCGGAGATATCATGCTCCATGAAGAACGGACAACAAGGGAGTACCAGACGGCATGGCTCTCGTTGCTCAACATGTGTTGATCAGCGAGGCTTCGAACTGCATGCGATTTCTACGCGTGAAACTTGCTGCTCAATAATGGACCTTGGAGGTTATAGGAATACATCATGCGTCAAATGTACTGTGATTTGTTTTATTTATTTTTATTCTCTGAATTTTACAATTATTTCAAAACAATTGCATAAAATTTCAAAAGTTCGCCCTTTTTCAAGGGCTTTCTTTTCGAACTTTTTCAAAGTTCTTAACAGTTTTTTTCTAAATGTCAAAATCTGTTAAGATGTTAGCCCAATAACCATGCAAAACTGCAGTGAATCAGTCCAACGGTTCCCCTTTAAATTTTCAACCAATCACAGGATGGATCTTATTAAAAAAATATGTATACGAGATCGCTCTTATGACATAAGTGTTGTGCAAAATATCAGATCGATTGGTTGATTGAAGGGTGTGTCCTGGGCGGTGAAGTAAAAAACACAAAACACATAGAAGATGGCATGAGTCTCGTGGCGACGCGTCAATGATGTGATAGAAGGAGACGGAGAGATGGAAGCTCAGTTGTGTTGAACAAGGACACAGGTTGAAGAGAGAACATTCACAAATAAGACATGTCTACAATATCAAAGCTCGGAGCAAGTTGGCTCAGGCGGGTCCGATTACCGAGTCAGGTCATCCTGACTGAGGTGTTTTCATGTCTTACCTCAGTCGAGAGGCAAAGGTTAGGAAGGTCCAATAGTCCACGACAGTCTCACTCCCACCGACCATCCAATAGGCACCGTGCGCATGCGTCGTTTTCTCAGTGACATACAGGCGGCGCGGCGGGTGGCAGAAATCTGCAACATGGCAGGAAGTCAAATGTGCTGCAGTTATGTTATTTTATTGCAAACATTACGCATTTATCAATTCTTATAATTGAAAAATATCACAAGTTATTTCGCTCTGAAAATTGTAATACTTCCGTAAAATTTCATTGAATCTGATGAAATTGAAAATATAATTTTGCTCCCTATCTCAGCTATTTGAGATATTTGTTGACATTTGTTCGGTTGCTAGGTAACGTGACTTCTTCTGGCAATGACTAGTGGCGCTAGGGGTGTCAAGGTGCATAACCATCTATCTTCATAAGTAGCAATACAGAGGAATACTGCTGTTTTATGTTTCAACAATATATCTGTATTGTTCTTATGGGAAAACCAGATAATAAGTACCAATAAAATGATGAACATATTTTAATTTGTTAAAACCCACGATAACAGTTGAATTGCCATGCGAAATCGACAGTAGGTCGAAAGTAATGAAATTCAACTGTGAATATCTCAGAATTTAGTTCAACTAATTTCTCGATTTTATTGAAGACGATACAAAAAGGAACAAATATTGAAAGTTTCAAACTTTGTATGCAAGTGCGAAGAATCATGAAGCAATCAATACTTTAACGAGGTGGCAATAGTGAAATGGAATTTATTGCCACAAATAAGTGATACGTGATGGAGCCACTTCTGGCAAGATGGCTACTATCAGGTCCACAGATTAATTTGTTTGTTTTTACAATTCGTGTTTCCATAAAGCAGTGAAAAAACAAAAAACAAATTAAATTGATATTTAACTATAAATTTACTTTCTTGGCCATAACAAACGACTATATCAAATATTTGTATTTATATTTATGCAAATGCGCCCTTGATAGCCGCCATTTACCTAGTACCACAAAATCCACCAGAGGTCAGTTGTGTTCCTTATTTTCTCGAATTGTATTCAAAGTATCACGTGACTTTATCTCAAAGTTGGGCTACCAGGTTGTACAATGTCAGAATGTATTTCAAGTTACTCAAAACTGACTTGTAAAAAACTGTATAATTTTTACCATGTTTGTAAACAAAACCCACCTTTTATATTGTTCATGTAATTCAAAAAAAACGTGCTATTGAGCTGAAAACTCAAAGAAATATGTAATTACTTTTATTTAAAAAAGGGTTGTGACTTATCCAGATGAAATTATCTAATTAACTAATTGGTTATATTATCTTTATCTAGATAAACATATTGTTATCTATTGGCAATTATCCAGATAAAAAATATAAAATTCAAAATGCATTTGTGTGTATGAAATGAACATGCACGAACCTCAAATGTCAGATAATATGAAAAAGGAAAATCATCCGTTTAGTCGCATTAATTGGCTTGTTTTGACGGCCCCATTTTTTAAGAACTCGAGTTCCGAATGTCGAATTCGAAAACAATTAGGGAACAGTAGTATTTGGTACAAAACATTATCTATTATCTATTACAATTATCTAGATAATTATTTTTTATCATTATCTAGAATGATTTCTTGGAAATTTATATTATTTTAACTTAAAGTGGTCCCACTGCTCCAGCCAAGGTGCTTAGAATTCGCCGTAATTCATACAAATCTCTGATGAAATAATACCTCAAACAACAGCATAAAACAATTATATCTTACCGTGTGCTCCAATTATATGTTTTTAATTGAAGTTCCAATTAAACTATCCCGCAAAATAATTCATATTTGTAGTGCAATGTTGCCAGATTGATGGTAAATTTCACACATTGTACACATTTTCTTTCTTATTTAGCCCGTGACCCCATATTATTAAACGGCAGTCTTATTCTAAAAATTATTATCTTTAATTTGAGACTATTTTCAATAATTTGTCATTCCTCTTGCGGTTTTAGGAGCAATTTAAGGCCAATTTTCCGGGACGATTTCAATTCTCCCTGTGTTATCTTATGGGGGAAAAGATGATCTTCAATCAAGAATATCTAATTATTTCATACCGTAAGGGGCAAATATTTTTTGCTAGTTGTATGTAATATGGTTTCATTAATCTTTGGTCTGACTTACAGCAAATTCTCATTCCTATGCCGAAACGATGGAACCACTTTAAGATACATTTTTGGCAGGTTATCTTTATCTTCATCTAGATAAAAGAAATATCTAATCTCAACACAGTTTAAAAATACAATTGCTCTCGATTTGTTGTGAAAAGCGTGTGTTTTCATGACGTAACAGACACACTGTGCCGTGTGCAGCGGTTACCTTGACAGTTCGCTTGACCTTAGCACTCTCCTCTCCTCTAGACCTCTAGACCGAGCAGTAAGCAACTAGACTCCGAAGCCAACGGGACGACAGGTTCATGACGTAGCGACTCACTCCACTCCATGGCTTGCATTGCTGTCTGAGTCTTCGCAAACAACACACGGGTAAGTAGCTCACTGGTTTACACATCACAATGTAACCGATGTTAGAGGCGTTTGTATTGACACTCAACAAATCATAAAACGTAACGGATTGACTGCTGGTCAGGTTCCTTGACAATCAATCCTTGTTACTATCATGAAATCATCTATTACGGATTATGCCATCACATTTTTTCAGCCAATGCATTTCTTTCAAATACCGTTTATAATTTGTTGAGTGTACAAACAGCTACTTTGGACGTCTTCACTTGTTTGTTTGTCCTTTTCAATGATTCTTCAGATGAGCTCAAAAACTGTAATTCTGTCTTCGTCCAATCATATTTGTACATGTGACATGCGCTTCATTGGGGAAGAAAATACTTCAATATAACTTTATTTGTTGACATCAGTCCAATGGCAATTGAGAGCTTGATTTCATAATTCCAACATTTGCAAAGCGAACTCGAGAAAATGGACTTCCGCTTTTCTACCTCTGAGATATAATCTTTTGTAGATCTTCTCAAATCTATCATCATTCATCTCTAGGTAATGTTTTGTGACCAATATTAATAAGTTTTGAACTATTTTATGTACAATCTCTCGTGAAAGATTTGCTTTCTTTCCTGAAGTGAACACGCTTAAATAGGTACTAAATATTTATTAATAAAATAGCTTCTGGGTGTTTGTGTTGGTAATTTCAAGTGTTTGTCTGTTAGATTGTTTTATTCCTGCATAAAAGCCTTCTTCATGTCGGGGCTTGAATTGATAACGTTGAAGTTCTGTTTTGATGCAATATTTTCACGTTGTTATTATTTGTCAATTAATTAAAATTGAGTGACTACATGTTTGTTTATGGACGTAATTAGATAAATGTATTCTTGCCCAAGGCCAGCCAGTCTGGAGGTAATTAAAATTTGTTATTTGAAATCTTCTTTTTTCATTAATTCGAATCTAATTTGTTTCATTTACATAATAGGTTTTATACTTTTTTATGTAACTTTTTTACTGTTATTATCAAAACATACCTACACAGAGTACAACGAATCCACCAAACAAAATGAAACTTGATGCTCGAAACTTGATCGAAAATGAAACTTGATGAAACTTGAAGTTTGGTGAAACTCCACCAAACTTGGCGAAGTTCACTGCAAAGGTTCGCACTGCATCACGAGTACCTGGTTCAAGTCCCCTACCGGCGATCCTGATCGTGGTCCCCTGTGATTGCCACGAACTCTGCCGCTGCATTCACTTCCCTGTGACTCGGCTGCTCAACGGCATTGACCGCGATTGCCCGGAATGTCATATTATTTAATACCTTCTGACCTTCTTGTGACAGCGTCCATGGATGTCGTCTTCCTGTACAATCAACAAGATCAAACAGTCCTCAGTAGATCGGTGAATCAACGAGATTGAGCAACAGACATTTTAACAACGTAACCCTTTATTTTGGATAAGGCTGTTTTGAATATTATCAAACTGGAATATGTTACTTTTATTACCTTCTACAGAAAAAAGTTCCAAAACTCTGTTTTAAGTTTTCATTGAGATATTCTTATTTCAAAATCTACATTGAAATTGTGTGTGATAAGTTTCCAAAAAACGTTAAAAATATTAAAATTACGTAAAAAATAACATTTGGATCAGGCGTTGAAAATAACCAAATATGTGTAACAAATATGTGTAACCCTTTAATTTGGATAAGGCTGATTTGAAAATTATCAAACTGGAATATGTTACTTTTATTACCTTCTACAGAAAAAAGTTCCAAAACTCTGTTTTAAGTTTTCATTGAGATATTCTTATTTCAAAATCTACATTGAAATTGTGTGTAATAACTGTTCAAAAAACGTTAAAAATATTAAAATGACCTAAAAAATAACATTTGGATCAGGCGTTGAAAATAACCACATTGATTTGTTGGACAAGGCGAGTTTGTTCTGTGAATGATTTTGGAGAAGACAAGTTTTTGATTTTAACATGGTTTTTACATTACTTTTAAAACGCAAAGTTTACGAGCTTTACCGTTTTTCTAACAAGTTGCAGATCAAGATTGAGAACAGCAATCAGTCTTGAAATTATTTTATATTTTTTGTAAGTGGCCGAGAATGCGAGTTTTGCATCTCAGATTGCATCTCACGGACCTTGTCTGATCGCACCGACCGAAGTCTCGTCATCTAACTCTGATTCCATTGACAATGAATCGAAGAATCTGAGCACACAATCCGGTTTATTCGCCGATAGTTTTCATCTGCGTTGAGTTTCAACATCCAGGGAATTCCATTGCTTCTAAACATTCTCTTGCTGACGGCGGTTCACTTTTACAATCATCATCCCGGTAATGCGATGAATATTCAAAGTAGAATTTTACACAGGAAAACCAGCATCTGATTGCCATTGAGTTGCTGTACCTGTTGCTCATATTATAATCACATCACTTTCATATTCTCAGAAATACTCTAGGAAAACACTCTGTGTAACGCGTTGATAAGAAAGTCTCTATAATCTGTTACATCAGAGGTAGAAGGTCGGGAGTCCATTTTCTCGATTCTACGTTTAAGGTGATACTAGCTCTCGGCCGTTTTAGAATTTTTAGAGAGAAAAATTGTTTCATAAGCGAGTGTAACTTTTACAGGATGTTCACATGATCACTCTGATTGCATATTAGTAGCACTTTTTCATTTTGGCATATTGCATCGTTAATTAGACGCCGGTTATTCAACAAAACCGCGCAAAACGATGAAATTTGCGATACGATTGGAGACCAAACCCGTGAACCAATTGATCTCAAATTTTAATCATGATTAGATGAAAGACAAACTTAGGGTTATCCCTTGGCACATTTTTGAAATTTAATTTTATACGGCGGCCAGGGAGACAAGAAATAGCTAATTTTTCACAAAAAATCCACTAATTATTACTAATTAACGAAACAAAAAATTAAAAATGTACCAAGGGATAACCCTAAGTTTGTCTTTTATCTAATCACAATTAAAATTTCAAATAATTTGGTCTACCCGTTTCGTCTCCAATCGTATCGCAAAAAGTGTCTACAAAAAGCAGCAAAATCGCTTGCGCTTGCAGCACCTGTCAACAAATACAGTTATATTGAAGTATTCTCTTACGCAATGACTTATGTCATCATTACAAATATGACCGGATGAAGACAGATTCTTCTGAGCTCACCTCAAGAACCATTGACTGGACTTCCGCCCTTCTACCTCTGAGGTACAGGCATGGTATAATGTAAGAGTCACTGCTCTTAGTAGAAGCTTTCAATCTCAATGTCTTCAAAATATTGTGTGGTTTGGCTAAACAAATATTTAATGTTACTGTAAAATATTGTCTCGATTATGAACCTACACTTAGTCCACAGTAAAACGGTATTCGAAACAAATGTATGGCTATTAAATATTTTATGGCGTCATCCTATGAAGTCTGTGCTATCTCATCATCTAACTTTAGGCGAGCTCTGATTTCATTGATAATAACAAGGATTGATCGTCAAGGAACCTGACCAGCAGCCAATCCGTTTCGTGCAAACACGTGTTTTACTTTGGCCATTAGTGTCCTTACAAAAACTTTGTATGTGAAAAGGGTTACTAATGTGAGTGATTCGAACACATCACATCTAATATTAGATAAATCTCCAGTCACATCTTCTAATGCTCGGAGTCTGTGGAATATCTTTGTCTTGTTACTTGCTACTTGTTGCATCGACGCGGTCCACGAATCAACATCAATTAGTGGCAATTACCTGAGCACACATGTAGTTAGTGTGAGAGAGACGTCAATACACACAGGCACATGCGTGCGAGAGAGATGTGTATACACACACAGGCACATGAGTGCGAGAGAGATGTGTATACACACATGTACATGAGTGCGAGAGAGATGTGTATACACACACAGGCACATGAGTGACAGAGTAAACATCAGCCGAGTGGCGTGGAAAAGCCCAGGGTCAATGAGACAGCTTGTGACGTCATTGCCAGTGAGAGATGCACTTGACAGCTTCTTCATCTCACATTATCACGTCATCAGTAACTCCAAGTCATGTATCAGGTGTTACTAGGAATGCGCTCTGTGTAACGCAGTGATGAGCGATGCCTTCACTTCATATGCGTGTGAAAATTGCTGCTCAATAACAGACCTTGGAAATGCTGGGAAGACACGGTTTCTTCAGCTCACTTCAAGAATAAATTCAATTGACTTCGGGCCTTGTGCTTCTGATGTAGATAGTAAAACATCATTAAGGGCCGGTACCATTAGTTTAGCCACAGTTAGTTAAGCACCACTTGGGAATTGTGATGTATTACCATATTATATACTGCAGCTTTATTCCGGAGCATGATGGGCGGAGTTTATCTTTATTTCTCAGTTTCAATTAACCTCGGGCTACATTAAAGCTATGCGGCAGTAAGCAGTATATAATGGAAATAGACCCCATAATGATACCGGCAGTAACATATAATAACGTACATTGATGAGCTGCCCTCCTCCCTCCCCCCCAACCCCCTACGCCGACCTGACTCCAACTGTTGTTCCAGATAGGTCCACGATGTCGCCTCAACACTGCCTCCTGCTCTGCGTGGTCGTCGCCCTCTGCCGTGGCGACGACGACTTCCGGTTCCCCGGCTCCGCGGGCGACCACGACGCCCGGATGAAGAGCGAGCGCCTCCACGTCGCCGCCGAGGTCTCGCACAACGTCGCGCGCAGGTTCCAGAGCGAAGCCGCGCTGCTCGCCGGCAAGAACATCTTGTTCTCGCCGATCAGCGTGGCCGTGACTGTCGCCCAGCTCATGCTCGCCGGCAAAGGTAGGCATCTTCTTTGCCGATCCCACAGACCTGCCTTAGCGCTGCTCGCCGGCAAGAACATCTTGTTCTCGCCGATCAGCGTGGCCGTGACTGTCGCCCAGCTCATGCTCGCCGGCAAAGGTAGGCATCTTCTTTGCCGATCCCACAGACCTGCCTTAGCGCTGCTCGCCGGCAAGAACATCTTGTTCTCGCCGATCAGCGTGGCCGTGACTGTCGCCCAGCTCATGCTCGCCGGCAAAGGTAGGCATCTTCTTTGCCGATCCTACAGACCTGCCTTAGCGCTGCTCCCCGGCAAGAACATCTTGTTCTCGCCGATCAGCGTGGCCGTGACAGTCGCCCAGCTCATGCTCGCCGGCAAAGGTAGGCATCTTCTTTGCCGATCCCACAGACCTGCCTTAGCGCTGCTCGCCGGCAAGAACATCTTGTTCTCGCCGATCAGCGTGGCCGTGACTGTCGCCCAGCTCATGCTCGCCGGCAAAGGTAGGCATCTTCTTTGCCGATCCCACAGACCTGCCTTAGCGCTGCTCGCCGGCAAGATCATCTTGTTCTCGCCGATCAGCGTGGCCGTGACTGTCGCCCAGCTCATGCTCGCCGGCAAAGGTAGGCATCTTCTTTGCCGATCCCACAGACCTGCCTTAGCGCTGCTCGCCGGCAAGATCATCTTGTTCTCGCCGATCAGCGTGGCCGTGACTGTCGCCCAGCTCATGCTCGCCGGCAAAGGTAGGCATCTTCTTTGCCGATCCCACAGACCTGCCTTAGCGCTGCTCGCCGGCAAGATCATCTTGTTCTCGCCGATCAGCGTGGCCGTGACTGTCGCCCAGCTCATGCTCGCCGGCAAAGGTAGGCATCTTCTTTGCCGATCCCACAGACCTGCCTTAGCGCTGCTCGCCGGCAAGAACATCTTGTTCTCGCCGATCAGCGTGGCCGTGACTGTCGCCCAGCTCATGCTCGCCGGCAAAGGTAGGCATCTTCTTTGCCGATCCCACAGACCTGCCTTAGCGCTGCTCGCCGGCAAGAACATCTTGTTCTCGCCGATCAGCGTGGCCGTGACTGTCGCCCAGCTCATGCTCGCCGGCAAAGGTAGGCATCTTCTTTGCCGATCCCACAGACCTGCCTTAGCGCTGCTCGCCGGCAAGAACATCTTGTTCTCGCCGATCAGCGTGGCCGTGACTGTCGCCCAGCTCATGCTCGCCGGCAAAGGTAGGCATCTTCTTTGCCGATCCCACAGACCTGCCTTAGCGCTGCTCGCCGGCAAGAACATCTTGTTCTCGCCGATCAGCGTGGCCGTGACTGTCGCCCAGCTCATGCTCGCCGGCAAAGGTAGGCATCTTCTTTGCCGATCCCACAGACCTGCCTTAGCGCTGCTCGCCGGCAAGATCATCTTGTTCTCGCCGATCAGCGTGGCCGTGACTGTCGCCCAGCTCATGCTCGCCGGCAAAGGTAGGCATCTTCTTTGCCGATCCCACAGACCTGCCTTAGCGCTGCTCGCCGGCAAGAACATCTTGTTCTCGCCGATCAGCGTGGCCGTGACTGTCGCCCAGCTCATGCTCGCCGGCAAAGGTAGGCATCTTCTTTGCCGATCCCACAGACCTGCCTTAGCGCTGCTCGCCGGCAAGAACATCTTGTTCTCGCCGATCAGCGTGGCCGTGACTGTCGCCCAGCTCATGCTCGCCGGCAAAGGTAGGCATCTTCTTTGCCGATCCCACAGACCTGCCTTAGCGCTGCTCGCCGGCAAGAACATCTTGTTCTCGCCGATCAGCGTGGCCGTGACTGTCGCCCAGCTCATGCTCGCCGGCAAAGGTAGGCATCTTCTTTGCCGATCCCACAGACCTGCCTTAGCGCTGCTCGCCGGCAAGATCATCTTGTTCTCGCCGATCAGCGTGGCCGTGACTGTCGCCCAGCTCATGCTCGCCGGCAAAGGTAGGCATCTTCTTTGCCGATCCCACAGACCTGCCTTAGCGCTGCTCGCCGGCAAGAACATCTTGTTCTCGCCGATCAGCGTGGCCGTGACTGTCGCCCAGCTCATGCTCGCCGGCAAAGGTAGGCATCTTCTTTGCCGATCCCACAGACCTGCCTTAGCGCTGCTCGCCGGCAAGATCATCTTGTTCTCGCCGATCAGCGTGGCCGTGACTGTCGCCCAGCTCATGCTCGCCGGCAAAGGTAGGCATCTTCTTTGCCGATCCCACAGACCTGCCTTAGCGCTGCTCGCCGGCAAGAACATCTTGTTCTCGCCGATCAGCGTGGCCGTGACTGTCGCCCAGCTCATGCTCGCCGGCAAAGGTAGGCATCTTCTTTGCCGATCCCACAGACCTGCCTTAGCGCTGCTCGCCGGCAAGAACATCTTGTTCTCGCCGATCAGCGTGGCCGTGACTGTCGCCCAGCTCATGCTCGCCGGCAAAGGTAGGCATCTTCTTTGCCGATCCCACAGACCTGCCTTAGCGCTGCTCGCCGGCAAGAACATCTTGTTCTCGCCGATCAGCGTGGCCGTGACTGTCGCCCAGCTCATGCTCGCCGGCAAAGGTAGGCATCTTCTTTGCCGATCCCACAGACCTGCCTTAGCGCTGCTCGCCGGCAAGAACATCTTGTTCTCGCCGATCAGCGTGGCCGTGACTGTCGCCCAGCTCATGCTCGCCGGCAAAGGTAGGCATCTTCTTTGCCGATCCCACAGACCTGCCTTAGCGCTGCTCGCCGGCAAGAACATCTTGTTCTCGCCGATCAGCGTGGCCGTGACTGTCGCCCAGCTCATGCTCGCCGGCAAAGGTAGGCATCTTCTTTGCCGATCCCACAGACCTGCCTTAGCGCTGCTCGCCGGCAAGAACATCTTGTTCTCGCCGATCAGCGTGGCCGTGACTGTCGACCAGCTCATGCTCGCCGGCAAAGGTAGGCATCTTCTTTGCCGATCCCACAGACCTGCCTTAGCGCTGCTCGCCGGCAAGAACATCTTGTTCTCGCCGATCAGCGTGGCCGTGACTGTCGCCCAGCTCATGCTCGCCGGCAAAGGTAGGCATCTTCTTTGCCGATCCCACAGACCTGCCTTAGCGCTGCTCGCCGGCAAGAACATCTTGTTCTCGCCGATCAGCGTGGCCGTGACTGTCGCCCAGCTCATGCTCGCCGGCAAAGGTAGGCATCTTCTTTGCCGATCCCACAGACCTGCCTTAGCGCTGCTCGCCGGCAAGATCATCTTGTTCTCGCCGATCAGCGTGGCCGTGACTGTCGCCCAGCTCATGCTCGCCGGCAAAGGTAGGCATCTTCTTTGCCGATCCCACAGACCTGCCTTAGCGCTGCTCGCCGGCAAGATCATCTTGTTCTCGCCGATCAGCGTGGCCGTGACTGTCGCCCAGCTCATGCTCGCCGGCAAAGGTAGGCATCTTCTTTGCCGATCCCACAGACCTGCCTTAGCGCTGCTCGCCGGCAAGAACATCTTGTTCTCGCCGATCAGCGTGGCCGTGACTGTCGCCCAGCTCATGCTCGCCGGCAAAGGTAGGCATCTTCTTTGCCGATCCCACAGACCTGCCTTAGCGCTGCTCGCCGGCAAGAACATCTTGTTCTCGCCGATCAGCGTGGCCGTGACTGTCGCCCAGCTCATGCTCGCCGGCAAAGGTAGGCATCTTCTTTGCCGATCCCACAGACCTGCCTTAGCGCTGCTCGCCGGCAAGATCATCTTGTTCTCGCCGATCAGCGTGGCCGTGACTGTCGCCCAGCTCATGCTCGCCGGCAAAGGTAGGCATCTTCTTTGCCGATCCCACAGACCTGCCTTAGCGCTGCTCGCCGGCAAGAACATCTTGTTCTCGCCGATCAGCGTGGCCGTGACTGTCGCCCAGCTCATGCTCGCCGGCAAAGGTAGGCATCTTCTTTGCCGATCCCACAGACCTGCCTTAGCGCTGCTCGCCGGCAAGAACATCTTGTTCTCGCCGATCAGCGTGGCCGTGACTGTCGCCCAGCTCATGCTCGCCGGCAAAGGTAGGCATCTTCTTTGCCGATCCCACAGACCTGCCTTAGCGCTGCTCGCCGGCAAGAACATCTTGTTCTCGCCGATCAGCGTGGCCGTGACTGTCGCCCAGCTCATGCTCGCCGGCAAAGGTAGGCATCTTCTTTGCCGATCCCACAGACCTGCCTTAGCGCTGCTCGCCGGCAAGATCATCTTGTTCTCGCCGATCAGCGTGGCCGTGACTGTCGCCCAGCTCATGCTCGCCGGCAAAGGTAGGCATCTTCTTTGCCGATCCCACAGACCTGCCTTAGCGCTGCTCGCCGGCAAGATCATCTTGTTCTCGCCGATCAGCGTGGCCGTGACTGTCGCCCAGCTCATGCTCGCCGGCAAAGGTAGGCATCTTCTTTGCCGATCCCACAGACCTGCCTTAGCGCTGCTCGCCGGCAAGAACATCTTGTTCTCGCCGATCAGCGTGGCCGTGACTGTCGCCCAGCTCATGCTCGCCGGCAAAGGTAGGCATCTTCTTTGCCGATCCCACAGACCTGCCTTAGCGCTGCTCGCCGGCAAGAACATCTTGTTCTCGCCGATCAGCGTGGCCGTGACTGTCGCCCAGCTCATGCTCGCCGGCAAAGGTAGGCATCTTCTTTGCCGATCCCACAGACCTGCCTTAGCGCTGCTCGCCGGCAAGATCATCTTGTTCTCGCCGATCAGCGTGGCCGTGACTGTCGCCCAGCTCATGCTCGCCGGCAAAGGTAGGCATCTTCTTTGCCGATCCCACAGACCTGCCTTAGCGCTGCTCGCCGGCAAGAACATCTTGTTCTCGCCGATCAGCGTGGCCGTGACTGTCGCCCAGCTCATGCTCGCCGGCAAAGGTAGGCATCTTATTTGCCGATCCCACAGACCTGCCTTAGCGCTGCTCGCCGGCAAGATCATCTTGTTCTCGCCGATCAGCGTGGCCGTGACTGTCGCCCAGCTCATGCTCGCCGGCAAAGGTAGGCATCTTCTTTGCCGATCCCACAGACCTGCCTTAGCGCTGCTCGCCGGCAAGATCATCTTGTTCTCGCCGATCAGCGTGGCCGTGACTGTCGCCCAGCTCATGCTCGCCGGCAAAGGTAGGCATCTTCTTTGCCGATCCCACAGACCTGCCTTAGCGCTGCTCGCCGGCAAGAACATCTTGTTCTCGCCGATCAGCGTGGCCGTGACTGTCGCCCAGCTCATGCTCGCCGGCAAAGGTAGGCATCTTCTTTGCCGATCCCACAGACCTGCCTTAGCGCTGCTCGCCGGCAAGAACATCTTGTTCTCGCCGATCAGCGTGGCCGTGACTGTCGCCCAGCTCATGCTCGCCGGCAAAGGTAGGCATCTTCTTTGCCGATCCCACAGACCTGCCTTAGCGCTGCTCGCCGGCAAGATCATCTTGTTCTCGCCGATCAGCGTGGCCGTGACTGTCGCCCAGCTCATGCTCGCCGGCAAAGGTAGGCATCTTCTTTGCCGATCCCACAGACCTGCCTTAGCGCTGCTCGCCGGCAAGAACATCTTGTTCTCGCCGATCAGCGTGGCCGTGACTGTCGCCCAGCTCATGCTCGCCGGCAAAGGTAGGCATCTTCTTTGCCGATCCCACAGACCTGCCTTAGCGCTGCTCGCCGGCAAGAACATCTTGTTCTCGCCGATCAGCGTGGCCGTGACTGTCGCCCAGCTCATGCTCGCCGGCAAAGGTAGGCATCTTCTTTGCCGATCCCACAGACCTGCCTTAGCGCTGCTCGCCGGCAAGAACATCTTGTTCTCGCCGATCAGCGTGGCCGTGACTGTCGCCCAGCTCATGCTCGCCGGCAAAGGTAGGCATCTTCTTTGCCGATCCCACAGACCTGCCTTAGCGCTGCTCGCCGGCAAGATCATCTTGTTCTCGCCGATCAGCGTGGCCGTGACTGTCGCCCAGCTCATGCTCGCCGGCAAAGGTAGGCATCTTCTTTGCCGATCCCACAGACCTGCCTTAGCGCTGCTCGCCGGCAAGATCATCTTGTTCTCGCCGATCAGCGTGGCCGTGACTGTCGCCCAGCTCATGCTCGCCGGCAAAGGTAGGCATCTTCTTTGCCGATCCCACAGACCTGCCTTAGCGCTGCTCGCCGGCAAGAACATCTTGTTCTCGCCGATCAGCGTGGCCGTGACTGTCGCCCAGCTCATGCTCGCCGGCAAAGGTAGGCATCTTCTTTGCCGATCCCACAGACCTGCCTTAGCGCTGCTCGCCGGCAAGAACATCTTGTTCTCGCCGATCAGCGTGGCCGTGACTGTCGCCCAGCTCATGCTCGCCGGCAAAGGTAGGCATCTTCTTTGCCGATCCCACAGACCTGCCTTAGCGCTGCTCGCCGGCAAGATCATCTTGTTCTCGCCGATCAGCGTGGCCGTGACTGTCGCCCAGCTCATGCTCGCCGGCAAAGGTAGGCATCTTCTTTGCCGATCCCACAGACCTGCCTTAGCGCTGCTCGCCGGCAAGATCATCTTGTTCTCGCCGATCAGCGTGGCCGTGACTGTCGCCCAGCTCATGCTCGCCGGCAAAGGTAGGCATCTTCTTTGCCGATCTCACAGACCTGCCTTAGCGCTGCTCGCCGGCAAGATCATCTTGTTCTCGCCGATCAGCGTGGCCGTGACTGTCGCCCAGCTCATGCTCGCCGGCAAAGGTAGGCATCTTCTTTGCCGATCCCACAGACCTGCCTTAGCGCTGCTCGCCGGCAAGAACATCTTGTTCTCGCCGATCAGCGTGGCCGTGACTGTCGCCCAGCTCATGCTCGCCGGCAAAGGTAGGCATCTTCTTTGCCGATCCCACAGACCTGCCTTAGCGCTGCTCGCCGGCAAGAACATCTTGTTCTCGCCGATCAGCGTGGCCGTGACTGTCGCCCAGCTCATGCTCGCCGGCAAAGGTAGGCATCTTCTTTGCCGATCCCACAGACCTGCCTTAGCGCTGCTCGCCGGCAAGAACATCTTGTTCTCGCCGATCAGCGTGGCCGTGACTGTCGCCCAGCTCAGGCTCGCCGGCAAAGGTAGGCATCTTCTTTGCCGATCCCACAGACCTGCCTTAGCGCTGCTCGCCGGCAAGAACATCTTGTTCTCGCCGATCAGCGTGGCCGTGACTGTCGCCCAGCTCATGCTCGCCGGCAAAGGTAGGCATCTTCTTTGCCGATCCCACAGACCAGCCTTAGCGCTGCTCGCCGGCAAGATCATCTTGTTCTCGCCGATCAGCGTGGCCGTGACTGTCGCCCAGCTCATGCTCGCCGGCAAAGGTAGGCATCTTCTTTGCCGATCCCACAGACCTGCCTTAGCGCTGCTCGCCGGCAAGAACATCTTGTTCTCGCCGATCAGCGTGGCCGTGACTGTCGCCCAGCTCATGCTCGCCGGCAAAGGTAGGCATCTTCTTTGCCGATCCCACAGACCTGCCTTAGCGCTGCTCGCCGGCAAGATCATCTTGTTCTCGCCGATCAGCGTGGCCGTGACTGTTGCCCAGCTCATGCTCGCCGGCAAAGGTAGGCATCTTCTTTGCCGATCCCACAGACCTGCCTTAGCGCTGCTCGCCGGCAAGATCATCTTGTTCTCGCCGATCAGCGTGGCCGTGACTGTCGCCCAGCTCATGCTCGCCGGCAAAGGTAGGCATCTTCTTTGCCGATCCCACAGACCTGCCTTAGCGCTGCTCGCCGGCAAGATCATCTTGTTCTCGCCGATCAGCGTGGCCGTGACTGTCGCCCAGCTCATGCTCGCCGGCAAAGGTAGGCATCTTCTTTGCCGATCCCACAGACCTGCCTTAGCGCTGCTCGCCGGCAAGATCATCTTGTTCTCGCCGATCAGCGTGGCCGTGACTGTCGCCCAGCTCATGCTCGCCGGCAAAGGTAGGCATCTTCTTTGCCGATCCCACAGACCTGCCTTAGCGCTGCTCGCCGGCAAGAACATCTTGTTCTCGCCGATCAGCGTGGCCGTGACTGTCGCCCAGCTCATGCTCGCCGGCAAAGGTAGGCATCTTCTTTGCCGATCCCACAGACCTGCCTTAGCGCTGCTCGCCGGCAAGAACATCTTGTTCTCGCCGATCAGCGTGGCCGTGACTGTCGCCCAGCTCATGCTCGCCGGCAAAGGTAGGCATCTTCTTTGCCGATCCCACAGACCTGCCTTAGCGCTGCTCGCCGGCAAGAACATCTTGTTCTCGCCGATCAGCGTGGCCGTGACTGTCGCCCAGCTCATGCTCGCCGGCAAAGGTAGGCATCTTCTTTGCCGATCCCACAGACCTGCCTTAGCGCTGCTCGCCGGCAAGAACATCTTGTTCTCGCCGATCAGCGTGGCCGTGACTGTCGCCCAGCTCATGCTCGCCGGCAAAGGTAGGCATCTTCTTTGCCGATCCCACAGACCTGCCTTAGCGCTGCTCGCCGGCAAGAACATCTTGTTCTCGCCGATCAGCGTGGCCGTGACTGTCGCCCAGCTCATGCTCGCCGGCAAAGGTAGGCATCTTCTTTGCCGATCCCACAGACCTGCCTTAGCGCTGCTCGCCGGCAAGATCATCTTGTTCTCGCCGATCAGCGTGGCCGTGACTGTCGCCCAGCTCATGCTCGCCGGCAAAGGTAGGCATCTTCTTTGCCGATCCCACAGACCTGCCTTAGCGCTGCTCGCCGGCAAGAACATCTTGTTCTCGCCGATCAGCGTGGCCGTGACTGTCGCCCAGCTCATGCTCGCCGGCAAAGGTAGGCATCTTCTTTGCCGATCCCACAGACCTGCCTTAGCGCTGCTCGCCGGCAAGAACATCTTGTTCTCGCCGATCAGCGTGGCCGTGACTGTCGCCCAGCTCATGCTCGCCGGCAAAGGTAGGCATCTTCTTTGCCGATCCCACAGACCTGCCTTAGCGCTGCTCGCCGGCAAGAACATCTTGTTCTCGCCGATCAGCGTGGCCGTGACTGTCGCCCAGCTCATGCTCGCCGGCAAAGGTAGGCATCTTCTTTGCCGATCCCACAGACCTGCCTTAGCGCTGCTCGCCGGCAAGAACATCTTGTTCTCGCCGATCAGCGTGGCCGTGACTGTCGCCCAGCTCATGCTCGCCGGCAAAGGTAGGCATCTTCTTTGCCGATCCCACAGACCTGCCTTAGCGCTGCTCGCCGGCAAGAACATCTTGTTCTCGCCGATCAGCGTGGCCGTGACTGTCGCCCAGCTCATGCTCGCCGGCAAAGGTAGGCATCTTCTTTGCCGATCCCACAGACCTGCCTTAGCGCTGCTCGCCGGCAAGAACATCTTGTTCTCGCCGATCAGCGTGGCCGTGACTGTCGCCCAGCTCATGCTCGCCGGCAAAGGTAGGCATCTTCTTTGCCGATCCCACAGACCTGCCTTAGCGCTGCTCGCCGGCAAGATCATCTTGTTCTCGCCGATCAGCGTGGCCGTGACTGTCGCCCAGCTCATGCTCGCCGGCAAAGGTAGGCATCTTCTTTGCCGATCCCACAGACCTGCCTTAGCGCTGCTCGCCGGCAAGAACATCTTGTTCTCGCCGATCAGCGTGGCCGTGACTGTCGCCCAGCTCATGCTCGCCGGCAAAGGTAGGCATCTTCTTTGCCGATCCCACAGACCTGCCTTAGCGCTGCTCGCCGGCAAGATCATCTTGTTCTCGCCGATCAGCGTGGCCGTGACTGTCGCCCAGCTCATGCTCGCCGGCAAAGGTAGGCATCTTCTTTGCCGATCCCACAGACCTGCCTTAGCGCTGCTCGCCGGCAAGAACATCTTGTTCTCGCCGATCAGCGTGGCCGTGACTGTCGCCCAGCTCATGCTCGCCGGCAAAGGTAGGCATCTTCTTTGCCGATCCCACAGACCTGCCTTAGCGCTGCTCGCCGGCAAGATCATCTTGTTCTCGCCGATCAGCGTGGCCGTGACTGTCGCCCAGCTCATGCTCGCCGGCAAAGGTAGGCATCTTCTTTGCCGATCCCACAGACCGGCCTTAGCGCTGCTCGCCGGCAAGAACATCTTGTTCTCGCCGATCAGCGTGGCCGTGACTGTCGCCCAGCTCATGCTCGCCGGCAAAGGTAGGCATCTTCTTTGCCGATCCCACAGACCTGCCTTAGCGCTGCTCGCCGGCAAGAACATCTTGTTCTCGCCGATCAGCGTGGCCGTGACTGTCGCCCAGCTCATGCTCGCCGGCAAAGGTAGGCATCTTCTTTGCCGATCCCACAGACCTGCCTTAGCGCTGCTCGCCGGCAAGAACATCTTGTTCTCGCCGATCAGCGTGGCCGTGACTGTCGCCCAGCTCATGCTCGCCGGCAAAGGTAGGCATCTTCTTTGCCGATCCCACAGACCTGCCTTAGCGCTGCTCGCCGGCAAGAACATCTTGTTCTCGCCGATCAGCGTGGCCGTGACTGTCGCCCAGCTCATGCTCGCCGGCAAAGGTAGGCATCTTCTTTGCCGATCCCACAGACCTGCCTTAGCGCTGCTCGCCGGCAAGAACATCTTGTTCTCGCCGATCAGCGTGGCCGTGACTGTCGCCCAGCTCATGCTCGCCGGCAAAGGTAGGCATCTTCTTTGCCGATCCCACAGACCTGCCTTAGCGCTGCTCGCCGGCAAGAACATCTTGTTCTCGCCGATCAGCGTGGCCGTGACTGTCGCCCAGCTCATGCTCGCCGGCAAAGGTAGGCATCTTCTTTGCCGATCCCACAGACCTGCCTTAGCGCTGCTCGCCGGCAAGAACATCTTGTTCTCGCCGATCAGCGTGGCCGTGACTGTCGCCCAGCTCATGCTCGCCGGCAAAGGTAGGCATCTTCTTTGCCGATCCCACAGACCTGCCTTAGCGCTGCTCGCCGGCAAGAACATCTTGTTCTCGCCGATCAGCGTGGCCGTGACTGTCGCCCAGCTCATGCTCGCCGGCAAAGGTAGGCATCTTCTTTGCCGATCCCACAGACCTGCCTTAGCGCTGCTCGCCGGCAAGAACATCTTGTTCTCGCCGATCAGCGTGGCCGTGACTGTCGCCCAGCTCATGCTCGCCGGCAAAGGTAGGCATCTTCTTTGCCGATCCCACAGACCTGCCTTAGCGCTGCTCGCCGGCAAGATCATCTTGTTCTCGCCGATCAGCGTGGCCGTGACTGTCGCCCAGCTCATGCTCGCCGGCAAAGGTAGGCATCTTCTTTGCCGATCCCACAGACCTGCCTTAGCGCTGCTCGCCGGCAAGAACATCTTGTTCTCGCCGATCAGCGTGGCCGTGACTGTCGCCCAGCTCATGCTCGCCGGCAAAGGTAGGCATCTTCTTTGCCGATCCCACAGACCTGCCTTAGCGCTGCTCGCCGGCAAGAACATCTTGTTCTCGCCGATCAGCGTGGCCGTGACTGTCGCCCAGCTCATGCTCGCCGGCAAAGGTAGGCATCTTCTTTGCCGATCCCACAGACCTGCCTTAGCGCTGCTCGCCGGCAAGAACATCTTGTTCTCGCCGATCAGCGTGGCCGTGACTGTCGCCCAGCTCATGCTCGTCGGCAAAGGTAGGCATCTTCTTTGCCGATCCCACAGACCTGCCTTAGCGCTGCTCGCCGGCAAGAATATCTTGTTCTCGCCGATCAGCGTGGCCGTGACTGTCGCCCAGCTCATGCTCGCCGGCAAAGGTAGGCATCTTCTTTGCCGATCCCACAGACCTGCCTTAGCGCTGCTCGCCGGCAAGATCATCTTGTTCTCGCCGATCAGCGTGGCCGTGACTGTCGCCCAGCTCATGCTCGCCGGCAAAGGTAGGCATCTTCTTTGCCGATCCCACAGACCTGCCTTAGCGCTGCTCGCCGGCAAGAACATCTTGTTCTCGCCGATCAGCGTGGCCGTGACTGTCGCCCAGCTCATGCTCGCCGGCAAAGGTAGGCATCTTCTTTGCCGATCCCACAGACCTGCCTTAGCGCTGCTCGCCGGCAAGAACATCTTGTTCTCGCCGATCAGCGTGGCCGTGACTGTCGCCCAGCTCATGCTCGCCGGCAAAGGTAGGCATCTTCTTTGCCGATCCCACAGACCTGCCTTAGCGCTGCTCGCCGGCAAGATCATCTTGTTCTCGCCGATCAGCGTGGCCGTGACTGTCGCCCAGCTCATGCTCGCCGGCAAAGGTAGGCATCTTCTTTGCCGATCCCACAGACCTGCCTTAGCGCTGCTCGCCGGCAAGAACATCTTGTTCTCGCCGATCAGCGTGGCCGTGACTGTCGCCCAGCTCATGCTCGCCGGCAAAGGTAGGCATCTTCTTTGCCGATCCCACAGACCTGCCTTAGCGCTGCTCGCCGGCAAGAACATCTTGTTCTCGCCGATCAGCGTGGCCGTGACTGTCGCCCAGCTCATGCTCGCCGGCAAAGGTAGGCATCTTCTTTGCCGATCCCACAGACCTGCCTTAGCGCTGCTCGCCGGCAAGAACATCTTGTTCTCGCCGATCAGCGTGGCCGTGACTGTCGCCCAGCTCATGCTCGCCGGCAAAGGTAGGCATCTTCTTTGCCGATCCCACAGACCTGCCTTAGCGCTGCTCGCCGGCAAGAATATCTTGTTCTCGCCGATCAGCGTGGCCGTGACTGTCGCCCAGCTCATGCTCGCCGGCAAAGGTAGGCATCTTCTTTGCCGATCCCACAGACCTGCCTTGGCGCTGCTCGCCGGCAAGAACATCTTGTTCTCGCCGATCAGCGTGGCCGTGACTGTCGCCCAGCTCATGCTCGCCGGCAAAGGTAGGCATCTTCTTTGCCGATCCCACAGACCTGCCTTAGCGCTGCTCGCCGGCAAGAACATCTTGTTCTCGCCGATCAGCGTGGCCGTGACTGTCGCCCAGCTCATGCTCGCCGGCAAAGGTAGGCATCTTCTTTGCCGATCCCACAGACCTGCCTTAGCGCTGCTCGCCGGCAAGAACATCTTGTTCTCGCCGATCAGCGTGGCCGTGACTGTCGCCCAGCTCATGCTCGCCGGCAAAGGTAGGCATCTTCTTTGCCGATCCCACAGACCTGCCTTAGCGCTGCTCGCCGGCAAGAACATCTTGTTCTCGCCGATCAGCGTGGCCGTGACTGTCGCCCAGCTCATGCTCGCCGGCAAAGGTAGGCATCTTCTTTGCCGATCCCACAGACCTGCCTTAGCGCTGCTCGCCGGCAAGAACATCTTGTTCTCGCCGATCAGCGTGGCCGTGACTGTCGCCCAGCTCATGCTCGCCGGCAAAGGTAGGCATCTTCTTTGCCGATCCCACAGACCTGCCTTAGCGCTGCTCGCCGGCAAGATCATCTTGTTCTCGCCGATCAGCGTGGCCGTGACTGTCGCCCAGCTCATGCTCGCCGGCAAAGGTAGGCATCTTCTTTGCCGATCCCACAGACCTGCCTTAGCGCTGCTCGCCGGCAAGATCATCTTGTTCTCGCCGATCAGCGTGGCCGTGACTGTCGCCCAGCTCATGCTCGCCGGCAAAGGTAGGCATCTTCTTTGCCGATCCCACAGACCTGCCTTAGCGCTGCTCGCCGGCAAGATCATCTTGTTCTCGCCGATCAGCGTGGCCGTGACTGTCGCCCAGCTCATGCTCGCCGGCAAAGGTAGGCATCTTCTTTGCCGATCTCACAGACCTGCCTTAGCGCTGCTCGCCGGCAAGAACATCTTGTTCTCGCCGATCAGCGTGGCCGTGACTGTCGCCCAGCTCTTGCTCGCCGGCAAAGGTAGGCATCTTCTTTGCCGATCCCACAGACCTGCCTTAGCGCTGCTCGCCGGCAAGAACATCTTGTTCTCGCCGATCAGCGTGGCCGTGACTGTCGCCCAGCTCATGCTCGCCGGCAAAGGTAGGCATCTTCTTTGCCGATCCCACAGACCTGCCTTAGCGCTGCTCGCCGGCAAGAACATCTTGTTCTCGCCGATCAGCGTGGCCGTGACTGTCGCCCAGCTCATGCTCGCCGGCAAAGGTAGGCATCTTCTTTGCCGATCCCACAGACCTGCCTTAGCGCTGCTCGCCGGCAAGAACATCTTGTTCTCGCCGATCAGCGTGGCCGTGACTGTCGCCCAGCTCATGCTCGCCGGCAAAGGTAGGCATCTTCTTTGCCGATCCCACAGACCTGCCTTAGCGCTGCTCGCCGGCAAGAACATCTTGTTCTCGCCGATCAGCGTGGCCGTGACTGTCGCCCAGCTCATGCTCGCCGGCAAAGGTAGGCATCTTCTTTGCCGATCCCACAGACCTGCCTTAGCGCTGCTCCCCGGCAAGAACATCTTGTTCTCGCCGATCAGCGTGGCCGTGACTGTCGCCCAGCTCATGCTCGCCGGCAAAGGTAGGCATCTTCTTTGCCGATCCCACAGACCTGCCTTAGCGCTGCTCGCCGGCAAGATCATCTTGTTCTCGCCGATCAGCGTGGCCGTGACTGTCGCCCAGCTCATGCTCGCCGGCAAAGGTAGGCATCTTCTTTGCCGATCCCACAGACCTGCCTTAGCGCTGCTCGCCGGCAAGATCATCTTGTTCTCGCCGATCAGCGTGGCCGTGACTGTCGCCCAGCTCATGCTCGCCGGCAAAGGTAGGCATCTTCTTTGCCGATCCCACAGACCTGCCTTAGCGCTGCTAGCCGGCAAGATCATCTTGTTCTCGCCGATCAGCGTGGCCGTGACTGTCGCCCAGCTCATGCTCGCCGGCAAAGGTAGGCATCTTCTTTGCCGATCCCACAGACCTGCCTTAGCGCTGCTCGCCGGCAAGAACATCTTGTTCTCGCCGATCAGCGTGGCCGTGACTGTCGCCCAGCTCATGCTCGCCGGCAAAGGTAGGCATCTTCTTTGCCGATCCCACAGACCTGCCTTAGCGCTGCTCGCCGGCAAGATCATCTTGTTCTCGCCGATCAGCGTGGCCGTGACTGTCGCCCAGCTCATGCTCGCCGGCAAAGGTAGGCATCTTCTTTGCCGATCCCACAGACCTGCCTTAGCGCTGCTCGCCGGCAAGAACATCTTGTTCTCGCCGATCAGCGTGGCCGTGACTGTCGCCCAGCTCATGCTCGCCGGCAAAGGTAGGCATCTTCTTTGCCGATCCCACAGACCTGCCTTAGCGCTGCTCGCCGGCAAGAACATCTTGTTCTCGCCGATCAGCGTGGCCGTGACTGTCGCCCAGCTCATGCTCGCCGGCAAAGGTAGGCATCTTCTTTGCCGATCCCACAGACCTGCCTTAGCGCTGCTCGCCGGCAAGATCATCTTGTTCTCGCCGATCAGCGTGGCCGTGACTGTCGCCCAGCTCATGCTCGCCGGCAAAGGTAGGCATCTTCTTTGCCGATCCCACAGACCTGCCTTAGCGCTGCTCGCCGGCAAGATCATCTTGTTCTCGCCGATCAGCGTGGCCGTGACTGTCGCCCAGCTCATGCTCGCCGGCAAAGGTAGGCATCTTCTTTGCCGATCCCACAGACCTGCCTTAGCGCTGCTCGCCGGCAAGAACATCTTGTTCTCGCCGATCAGCGTGGCAGTGACTGTCGCCCAGCTCATGCTCGCCGGCAAAGGTAGGCATCTTCTTTGCCGATCCCACAGACCTGCCTTAGCGCTGCTCGCCGGCAAGAACATCTTGTTCTCGCCGATCAGCGTGGCCGTGACTGTCGCCCAGCTCATGCTCGCCGGCAAAGGTAGGCATCTTCTTTGCCGATCCCACAGACCTGCCTTAGCGCTGCTCGCCGGCAAGAACATCTTGTTCTCGCCGATCAGCGTGGCCGTGACTGTCGCCCAGCTCATGCTCGCCGGCAAAGGTAGGCATCTTCTTTGCCGATCCCACAGACCTGCCTTAGCGCTGCTCGCCGGCAAGATCATCTTGTTCTCGCCGATCAGCGTGGCCGTGACTGTCGCCCAGCTCATGCTCGCCGGCAAAGGTAGGCATCTTCTTTGCCGATCCCACAGACCTGCCTTAGCGCTGCTCGCCGGCAAGAACATCTTGTTCTCGCCGATCAGCGTGGCCGTGACTGTCGCCCAGCTCATGCTCGCCGGCAAAGGTAGGCATCTTCTTTGCCGATCCCACAGACCTGCCTTAGCGCTGCTCGCCGGCAAGATCATCTTGTTCTCGCCGATCAGCGTGGCCGTGACTGTCGCCCAGCTCATGCTCGCCGGCAAAGGTAGGCATCTTCTTTGCCGATCCCACAGACCTGCCTTAGCGCTGCTCGCCGGCAAGAACATCTTGTTCTCGCCGATCAGCGTGGCCGTGACTGTCGCCCAGCTCATGCTCGCCGGCAAAGGTAGGCATCTTCTTTGCCGATCCCACAGACCTGCCTTAGCGCTGCTCGCCGGCAAGAACATCTTGTTCTCGCCGATCAGCGTGGCCGTGACTGTCGCCCAGCTCATGCTCGCCGGCAAAGGTAGGCATCTTCTTTGCCGATCCCACAGACCTGCCTTAGCGCTGCTCGCCGGCAAGATCATCTTGTTCTCGCCGATCAGCGTGGCCGTGACTGTCGCCCAGCTCATGCTCGCCGGCAAAGGTAGGCATCTTCTTTGCCGATCCCACAGACCTGCCTTAGCGCTGCTCGCCGGCAAGAACATCTTGTTCTCGCCGATCAGCGTGGCCGTGACTGTCGCCCAGCTCATGCTCGCCGGCAAAGGTAGGCATCTTCTTTGCCGATCCCACACCTAATTGTTTTGGCCAATGATCCACTGCGGCTAGGCCGGCGAGCATATGCTCATATGTTTTTGGGTTACCAATGCCAGGGTCGACTTATCCATACCCCCGTGGCCGGCCTTCTTCCTCGAGACGGACGTCCCCTCGGCACAAAATCTTTTCGGACTGGCCTTTCCACCAGTGCTGGACTCCCCTGGACCGCTGCCCTCTTTGGTTGACCTCTCCCCATGAACTCAATTAAATCATCAAAATGATCAAAATGTCGTTTTTGTCAACGCTTTCCTCTGTCCTCTAGGCGCGACCCATGACCAACTGCGCAGCTGGCTGACAGGCGACGCCGGGTCCTCGCTGACGGCGACGCCCGACGCCGACCTCCACCGCCACCTGGGCGACGCCTTCAAGCTGCTGCAGCAGAGCAACGCCACGACGGACGACTACACTCTGACCGGCGCCAACACGTTCTTCATGCAGATCGGTCTGATGGTGAAGTCTCGCTTCCTCAAGGAGATCAAGGAGTTCTACAACAGCGGTTACAACCCGGCGGACTTCAAGTAATACAACTCGCTTGATTAACAATACTCTAAAGTAACGGGAGAGGCGAGGGTCTTCAAAGTGTGTTTTATTTATTATATTTATTCACACCTACAGAATTAAAATAATTCAAGAAGTAACAAATATTTTAAGTTTACTTACACTAAAATATGCCACACACTGGAGTACATTACGATCTCTGGGGGCTATTCTAGTACGAAAACGCACTGCTAAAACAATGAAAATTCCTGGCATAAATTTGCAAATATATCACGATTATAGAACAAAATGTCCTTAGGGCCGGCCGGTCTTTCAATGCCTTGCTAACTTTTAAACAGTCAATTAGGACTATATTACCATGGCAACAACCAATAACATCCTCGAATGACCGATTATAACTAAACTACTGGTTAGCAGACTATTGAAAGACCGGCCCTTCAAATGACAATAACTTTTCAAGATAACGACGTATTAGTCTGAAAATTGGCAAACATATCTAAAATGTTGGTCCCAATGACCATGCAAAGTTTTAAGCTGATCGGTCAAATGGTTCTAGGTGAAATGTAAAAAATCACAAGATAGATGGTTTTAAATTTTAACCAATGGGAGGATTTGGCTGAAACTTTGTAAGATTGGGGACAATGTTGGTTGGTTGCAGTGACTTTACAAAATTTCAAATTAATCGGACCAACCAATCGAATGATAATTTGTTTAAAATTTGAACCAATCGCAGAATCCCGTTCAAAAACGATCCCAGGGACCACATAGATTACGTTAGTATGTGTGCAAAATTTCAGATCGATTGGTTGTGCGATTTGACCTGGGCAGTGCAGGCAAAAAAACAAAAATAAAACAAACAGAGAAACAAACACACAGAGAAAGTGCCACAAGAGTTCCGCTAAAATATTTGCCTACAAATTTAACACTACTACCTAAACAAATGTCAGAGTGAGAGCATGACCTTGTAGAGATTCAACAATGGAAATGTAAGTCAACATCCCGTATTGGTTTTAGCTCTATGTACCAGAATTTCATGACAGTTACTCCCGGGTTCGATTTCCGCGGTCGTCCTTCCTGACTGAGTTTTTTTCAGAGTTTCCCTCAGTCGAGAGGCAAATGATGGGAAGTTCAACTTCTAAATGTTATGGCCGTCTTCTTCCCACCGTCCATCCTACCTACTCATCATCATAATCATTCTTCCTTCGCCATTGTCCTAGTTGCAACAGTGCGACGTTAAACACAATTCTACATTTAAAAGAAAATCATTTGAATGTAGATCAATATTTTGTGTGCGTTGCATATTTTAATATCATTTGATAATATTCCGCGTTTCGCATTCTTATCAAATCAATATGTTTTAATTTTACTTACGCATTATCTATTTGAGGATACAAATGACGCACAGTCTGCAGTCTGGGATCAAAGATTAATTTCATGCTGAGAGAAAATAAACCTTGAAGCCGTTGTCACTCATACATTTATTTTTAAATGCCATATTGGTTCTTAATGGCTTTTTAATTTTCTCAATCATTTGAACAAAGAAGAAGAATTTTGATAAAGATGTTGAAGAATAGGCAACAGGATGGACGGTAGAATGGAGGTGGTTGTGGCCTATGAATAGGGGACCTTCCGAGCATTTGCCGCTCTTGAGGGAAGCCACGTAATGAAATGAGTCGGGTACGAGGGGCAGACGCGTAGGAACTAAATTTGCAAAGAGGGTATGCTTAATGGGGAGGGGGGGGGTCTGGGTGAGTGACCCCCCGCGCACAGTCCCGGAAAGTTTTGGAATTTTGGAGTTTTGGAATTTGGACTAAGTCGAGCACCTCCAGAATGCTGTCTAGACGGATCCACCCGAGCCAACTTACACCTTCAAATTCATTTTACTGGAATACATGTACCTGCATGGCCTTGACAATAGCATCTCCAAATCATTTACAATCTAATTACATTGAAATTACTTTTAATTTACCTCATGTTTTATTTGTCTGTGAAGGTATAGTCTGCTTATACATGAGTTATTAGTTACCGAATGATCAAGGTCTGTGCCGGTCTAGCTAATTATATATGCAATCCAGGCGCACGAGTAAAACTGCAGCATTGCATCATATTGCATCTGTACGTCATCCTTTGCACCTAGATGTTGGAACATTACATCATTCCAACTAATTGCTGTTCGAGGCAAAGAGTCTCATTGATTGAGAGAGTAAATGGAAGTTACGAGGAAATTAAAGAGATAATGCATTTGAAAGCTTCTGAGCGTCACCATGGAACTCTGACAGCTCTTTACCTCTTTGTTTGTTTGTTAGTTCATTCGTTTATATCAGATGTCTACTCAGTATATGTAATTACTTGGGTTAGTTATCTTGAATGGTCTCTAATAAGTATATTGTATTTTAAAATTCTGAGAGTGAAGTCAAAACTTAAAAAACACTTTGAAGGACCGTGCGCGTTCCATCTTGCGCACGCGCAGGCTCTGACAGTTCGTGATTCCAAGAAAAATGAGAAACAATTGAAAATGAAATTTAGTTATAAATATAATTTTGTATAGCCATAACAAACAACTAAAGCAAATATTTTTAAACATGTGCCCGTCATGAAATCGGGCGTTTTTAAAACGTCTGCGTTTTCTTTGTATAAAACGTGAAAAAATTGAAGATCATGGCTTAGTTGTCAACATTTTTTGGCTTTAAACAAAGAAAACGCGAACGTTTTCGAAACGCCGATTTCAAGACTTGGGGTCCTGTCATCAGCCATTTACCTAGTACCACAATAGCCACCAGAGTGCAGTCGTGTTCAATTGTTTTCTTGAATAACTTTCATTAGAAATATGATATTCTATTTCAACGAATGAACTTCAGGAACGATCCCATCAACACTCTGAACGCGATCAACAAGTGGGGCTCGGACAACACTGGCGGCCTGATCCCCAACATCCTCTCCGCGCCGCTGCCTCCGCGCACCGCCGTGGTCCTCATGCTTATACTTGTGTGTGTCTTCAGGAACGATCCCATCAACACTCTGAACGCGATCAACAAGTGGGGCTCGGACAACACTGGCGGCCTGATCCCCAACATCCTCTCCGCTCCGCTGCCTCCGCGCACCGCCGTGGTCCTCATGCTTATACTTGTGCGTGTCTTCAGGAACGATCCCATCAACACTCTGAACACGATTAACAAGTGGGGCTCGGACAACACTGGCGGCCTGATCCCCAACATCCTCTCCGCGCCGCTGCCTCCGCGCACCGCCGTGGTCCTCATGCTTATACTTGTGTGTGTCTTCAGGAACGATCCCATCAACACTCTGAACGCGATCAACAAGTGGGGCTCGGACAACACTGGCGGCCTGATCCCCAACATCCTCTCCGCGCCGCTGCCTCCGCGCACCGCCGTGGTCCTCATGCTTATACTTGTGCGTGTCTTCAGGAACGATCCCATCAACACTCTGAACGCGATCAACAAGTGGGGCTCGGACAACACTGGCGGCCTGATCCCCAACATCCTCTCCGCGCCGCTGCCTCCGCGCACCGCCGTGGTCCTCATGCTTATACTTGTGCGTGTCTTCAGGAACGATCCCATCAACACTCTGAACGCGATCAACAAGTGGGGCTCGGACAACACTGGCGGCCGGATCCCCAACATCCTCTCCGCGCCGCTGCCTCCGCGCACCGCCGTGGTCCTCATGCTTATACTTGTGCGTGTCTTCAGGAACGATCCCATCAACACTCTGAACGCGATCAACAAGTGGGGCTCGGACAACACTGGCGGCCTGATCCCCAACATCCTCTCCGCGCCGCTGCCTCCGCGCACCGCCGTGGTCCTCATGCTTATACTTGTGTGTGTCTTCAGGAACGATCCCATCAACACTCTGAACGCGATCAACAAGTGGGGCTCGGACAACACTGGCGGCCTGATCCCCAACATCCTCTCCGCGCCGCTGCCTCCGCGCACCGCCGTGGTCCTCATGCTTATACTTGTGTGTGTCTTCAGGAACGATCCCATCAACACTCTGAACGCGATCAACAAGTGGGGCTCGGACAACACTGGCGGCCTGATCCCCAACATCCTCTCCGCGCCGCTGCCTCCGCGCACCGCCGTGGTCCTCATGCTTATACTTGTGCGTGTCTTCAGGAACGATCCCATCAACACTCTGAACGCGATCAATAAGTGGGGCTCGGACAACACTGGCGGCCTGATCCTCAACATCCTCTCCGCGCCGCTGCCTCCGCGCACCGCCGTGGTCCTCATGCTTATACTTGTGCGTGTCTTCAGGAACGATCCCATCAACACTCTGAACGCGATCAACAAGTGGGGCTCGGACAACACTGGCGGCCTGATCCCCAACATCCTCTCCGCGCCGCTGCCTCCGCGCACCGCCGTGGTCCTCATGAACGCCATCTACTTCCGCGCGCGCTGGGAGACGCCGTTCAGCGCGCAGCTCACCGTCCCCGGCAAGTTCCGCGTCAACGACACGGCCACGGTTGACGTGCTCAACATGCGCGGACAGTTCGACGACATGATGTGAGTAAATACCACGTGCAAGATGAGAAGATTTTCCTCCTCCGGGATTCGGTCTTCTGGCCCTATCTTCAATCTCGGACTGCTAACACGCAGTTAGCAGTACACAGTTAGCAGTTAGTAGTAGACACACACATTAGTGTGTGTGTAAAATTGCAGTTCGATTGGTTGAACGGTATGACCTGGGCATTGCCTACAAAATAAACTTACAAGAAAAGTAGAGATGAAATTTGAACAGTTTTGTTTAATGGCGAGTTGACAGCCAGGTCATTTTGCTCACATCAAGATTTTTGTTAACTTTGTTAAATAGTTAGGGGGGTCTTTGGGAGGGGTCGATCTAAGGGGCCAGGCCCGGGGGAGTCCAGAGGCCAGGCAGGAATGGGGACGGACCGGGGGACGGGAGGGTTCGGGCCGGTGGGTCCAGATTCGGGGGGTCTCAAGGGGGGAGGCCCGACCCGAGGGGACCGTACATTTGAGGGAGGGCCTGGGTAGGTCGACCCTGGCTGCTCTTTGTCTGGGCCTCGCCACTGACCTGTCCGGCATGGGTAGCCCTTACTTTGAGCATAAGCTCCGCCGGCGTAGCTGCAGTGGATCATTGGTCAACACAAACCTCACCAGACAGCCGTCGGGGGAAGAAAGGTAGAGTGACGTCTGTATAATGTCCCCCTAGGTTCGCTGAGAGCGAGGAGCTGGGCTGCCGTATGATCGTGCTGCCCTACAAGCGCCGGGGTGTGAACATGTACGTCATGCTGCCTCGCCGGGAACTCCACATCCTGCAGTTCATCAAGAGGATCACGTGGAAGAACACGATGGAGATGATCCAGTTGGCCGTGAACCACTCGGTGGTCGTCGTGCTGCCCAAGATGAAGCTCACAGAGTCCGTCAGTCTCAAGGTGAGAGGGTTGTCTCTTACTGCATACATTGTTATGTGTCAATAGGGCTTCACGGTCAGTTCCAAGAGAAAGTTAACACCTCCATTCACCCCCCCCCCCCCAGCCACCACATTTAAGGAGGGTTTACCTTTCTCTTGAAGCTGGGTGTATATAGAAGTAGTTTCAGTATTTACAACATCAAAAAATGTGATAATATAAAAATACAATCTAGAATTTATCAGAATAACGGTATTTTATTTACAATTTATACACACTATCTACAAGGATGATTTTATGAACAAAACGGTAAAAAAATGGGATCTCTAGGTCAAAAAAGTGAAAAGTGGAGACTTACGAACATACATTGATACATAAAATCAAGTAGCTTAGGCCGGGTAGGACCAACTTTGAATTAGCTAACTATCGATAATCAAGTTGGCGCGAAATTCACAGCCAATTTCACTAATTAGTAATTTCCACTAACTATCAATAGTTAACTTAATCCAAAGTTGGTCCTCAGAGGAATGAATAAGTGGTGAGGGATTAGCATTTCAAAAATTAATTTATGCCAATAAATTTATTGGCACCTATTGTAAGTTCCAAACTGTTTACTTCAATTCACATTGTTTTAAATATCTTTCATCTTCCTCTAAGGGGCCGGTGTTTGGGATGAAGAAGGAGCCCCGCGCCGTGACGAAGAAGCCCAAGACGACGACGCCCGTCCCGATGAAGGAGGCGAAGACGACGACGCCCGTCCCGATGAAGGAGGCGGCGAGACTCGACCTGAGCGGCGCCTCCAGCGACGACAGGTTCACGGTCGACGACATCCTCCACCAGGTGTCGCTGGAGGTGACAGAGACGGGCACGGAGGCGGCGGCCATCAGCGTCGGCAGCAGCTACTACAGCGGCGACGTCAAGAACTTCAAAGTCGATCGGCCGTTTGTGTTCTTCATCCGGGACGAGGCGACGCTGGTGAACTTGTTCTGGGGGGTGGTGAGGGACCCGAGTGCCGAGTAACCCCCTCATGGGGTCGGGGGGGGGGGGGGGGGGCAGAGTAACCTCCTCATGGACGACGAACATTATTGTGAGGATGAAGTTACATAAAATACTTCTTATTTATATTTTAATTGAGATATTTCGACCTGTTTATTATTTGTTTTATGATATTGTCGACAGATCGATTCTAAGTAAATTTTGTCGTATGTAAAAGATTCTGATATTGAATCGAAACAGTTGTCAATATTGTTATAAAATAAAATATTAACAGGATGAAACATCACAATAAAATTAAAATAATTACTTGAATACTGAAAGCTTAAAAACTGTTGTAATATTCTAAATATTGTTTGGTAAGAAATTATTAATTTCACCCAATAATTAATAGGAATGTCTGTTACTCTGTCCCCACTTTTCAGCACGTTAACAACCGAATTGTAAGGCTGTTCAAATCGCCCATGGAAAACTGCTTTGCTATTTGGTTGCCAAACAGTTGTGAAAGTGAAAAGTGGAGACAGAAGAACAGACGTATATATTTTTTACGATTTTACCAAATTCAGCTACTGCCAATTTTATGCGTTGATATTAAAATGTCATGGGCTAAAAAGAGTACCGTGTCCTTATTTGTATGATATTTTTATTTTAAGCTTCGCTTGAATGAAGAGAAACCTTGTGAGAAAAACAAATAAAAAGTGCGAAGTGCTTTATTTTTATTCTAATCTAATTTTATTTAAAAGTATTATTTATAGCATAAATTGTAATAATACTTGTTTAGACATTAGCACTGATAATTGCATGATGTTTGGCAACAAAGAGTGAACTAATATTGTACAATTACCTACTTTTAATGGTGTTATGTGTATAAAGGTGCCAAATGAAGTTGTCGTCAACAAATTAAGTGTATAAATGTGAAGAAAACTACGCGATCTTCTGAAGAGTCGTCTGGGAAACGAAGAAAAGCGAAGAAATTCTCACGCAATTCGGAACTCCATTCATTCGTGTTTCAAGTGTTTGAGTCTATCGTGAATAGAAACGCTTTCGTTTCGTAGCAATTAACTCTTTTCAGCAAATCAAGTACAAAATAATCATCTGAGATTCGACTTGAATTGAAATCGGGACTCTGATACAAATTCGAGCTACTGGTAATAAAGTTTTAACACGAACTGAAGACAGCGTTGTTAATCAAAACCTTGCAAAAAGAAACACAATTACCGACTGAGATTTCGTTCCCCTCCACGAAGTTCCACAAACCCCCGTTAGATGGCATCTGTGTATCCTTTCACGATTCTTCAAACATTCAAGTTGAAATTGGTTTTATTAGTAAAGTAGTGTGTCAAACAATAATTACGAATGTAATATTAGTAGCTTATTGTCTTTATGATACGAAGTTTGTCGAGATTTGAGCTAGCGATGCAGGATGACGTAATTATACAAACTTGACGACAAAGTTGCATCTTAAGTTGCACAAGTTTGTGTTTTTCTCAACTTATATTCCATCTGAGATTGTTAATGTTAATTTATGATATTGTTTTTATTGTTAGTTGCAATCTAACTTCATCTGTAGTCGCGAACAAAGTCGCGATTTCTGACGTTTAGTTTGTTTAATGAAAATATTTGGTCGGTCAAGTGTAAGAAATTATTACAAAATGGGCGGAAGTATCAATTGACTTGTATTTACTATTTTGATAAGATTGATAGACGATTATTATTTATTTTAAAATGTACATACATTACATAAGTACACTTACCGGTAGCGAGAATAGGGCAAGCCCCGTAGCACATGTGCCTCGCTACCGCTTTAACAAAACAAGGAACAATCACATAAATAGCACGAATTAAAACGTGACAGTCAATAAATAAGTTATTTAAAATCAATCTTTGTAGTTAAAGAAAACAGTCAACACTTAAAATAACACAGGAAGAAAGGAAAGAATAAAGTAGACGAAGTAGACATATTCGATATCTATAAGATATTTTCATTCCGCCGATGAGCTAAAATCAATTTACTCGATTTTTCGTCGCACACTTTTGGAATGATGTAATCAATCTTTATCAATTGTTTTTTGACTGATGCCAACAAAAACAGTTATGTATTGACGTTTTCGGAAATGTTGGGTTTTGAGCTCAACTCAGAATGAAATGGACTTCCATCCTTCTATCTTTGTGGTACAGAATTCTAATTTTCAAACGTCATACCCCGTCATAACATTTGATTTGGTGTTGATTAGAGATTAACAAAATAGAACAATCATTGTAATTGCAACAAAATTAAAACTTAGGTGACTACTTTTCCCTGTCAGTCTAAAAACCGGCCTAAACTGTCAAAAGTCACTTTTCGAATCTTTATTGTATACGATACTAATTTTGTTCGTCAAGGGGTTCCTCGCCCCTCCCCTCTTCGTGCATTGCAAAGACATAATGAATGGGTAGAAACTTGTTTTGAATTCACTAAGTCTTGAAGCTTGACCAAAGTACTGACCGGTTCTGTCGGCTCCAAGCATGTAATCAAGTTGTCAACACTTCAGTTACATAGTTCTCATCATTAGCATAGCACAGACTGGGGTCACAAGGTCACAACCAGGCAAAATGTTGCGGAAGTGACCCGGGGTCAATACAAGGGAGCTGCTGTCGTGATCGTGGTTTACAGGGATTCTCACAGCAAGGAGGGAAACATCAATGTTGACAAACTATTTGAAAATAAGGTATACAAATGTAGTAACTAAAGTGCGACTCAACTAATCGTGATACCCAGGTATATTCGCAAATATCTGCGTCTCGACCCATCCCGACCCTTCCCGACCACGGGCTTCTATTCAAGCGCTCGATTGCCAAGAATGAGCTGTTAACCCGTCCATTCATGCGCTTCATTAGACAATATGGATTCTTAAGATGTTTAGGGAATTGCGATTTTGATACTTTTGACGGCAAAAATGAATGTCAAATTGAACATAGATGAAAATCATTTTTTATTTTTCAAAATCGGTTCATATTTGGCCGAAATAATGTGTATCTCATATTTTGCGCGTGCGATAAGTTTCGGCCAAATATGAACCGATTTTGAAAAATAAAAAATGATTTTCATCTATGTTCAATTTGACATTTATTTTTGCCGCCAAAAGTATCAAAATCGCAATTCCCTAAACATCTTAAGAATCCATATTATCTAATGAAGCGCAAGAATGGACGGGTTAACAGCTCATTCTTGGTAATCGAGCGCTTGAATAGAAGCCCGTGCTCGGGAAGGGTCGGGATGGGTCGAGACTCCGATATTTGCGAATATACCTGGGTATCACGATTAGTTGAGACGTACTTTAGCTGCGTTCTAATTTTATTCTTGACCGATTTCGCTGAACATTTTTAAAATTAAATCAAACTTAAAATCTTGAGCACACAAAATTTCAGTAAACGGTGTGACATGTTTCGTGCATTGCCCATGACCGAAAAGATGCCAAAAAAGCTTGAATTGAAACAAAATAAATTAGACGTTCTCTTCAAAACTTGAACTAAGTACTTTAGGTAGTTTTTCGATACTAGATGTCATTGAGTGTTGCCATGGCAATATATTATAATCCTAAACAAGCTGTTTAAAATGTAGCAGAGTGTTGAAAAACTGGTCCTCAGTTATAAAAGTATTTGATCAGGGTGCGTTAAGATGGCCGAATTCTGAATAGCCAAGGAATTTTGCACCAATTATACACCATTATAATATTGACACAATGTTTACACCGGTAAGTGTAGCTCGATATTGCATATGAATTCTACAGTTGAAAGACTACACATTAATCAATAGAATTACCGCTCGGATTGCTACATAAACGTCTCGATGTCTGCATGCAGCTTCTCGTCTGGGAGGCCGTGACTGATGCGGCGCAGCGAACTCGCGCAGCCGCGGCGAAGCGAACTCGCGCAGCCGCGGCGAATTCGCAACGACACTCGCGGCCGAACACACTGGACACTCGGTCTGGGAGGCCGTGACTGATGCGGCGCAGCGAACTCGCGCAGCCGCGGCTAATTCGCAACGACACTCGCGGCCGAACACAATGGACACTCGGTCTGGGAGGCCGTGACTGATGCGGCGCAGCGAACTCGCGCAGCCGCGGCGAAGCGAACTCGCGCAGCCGCGGCGAATTCGCAACGACACTCGCGGCCGAACACACTGGACACTCGGTCTGGGAGGCCGTGACTGATGCGGCGCAGCGAACTCGCGCAGCCGCGCCGAGGCGAACTCGCGCAGCCGCGGCGAAGCGAACTCGCGCAGCCGCGGCGAATTCGCAACGACACTCGCGGCCGAACACAATGGACACTCGGTCTGGGAGGCCGTGACTGATGCGGCGCAGCGAACTCGCGCAGCCGCGGCGAAGCGAACTCGCGCAGCCGCGGCGAATTCGCAACGACACTCGCGGCCGAACACACTGGACACTCGGTCTGGGAGGCCGTGACTGATGCGGCGCAGCGAACTCGCGCAGCCGCGGCGAATTCGCAACGACACTCGCGGCCGAACACACTGGACACTCGGTCTGGGAGGCCGTGACTGATGCGGCGAAGCGAACTCGCGCAGCCGCGGCGAATTCGCAACGACACTCGCGGCCGAACACACTGGACACTCGGTCTGGGAGGCCGTGACTGATGCGGCGCAGCGAACTCGCGCAGCCGCGGCGAATTCGCAACGACACTCGCGGCCGAACACACTGGACACTCGGTCTGGGAGGCCGTGACTGATGCGGCGCAGTGAACTCGCGCAGCCGCGGCGAAGCGAACTCGCGCAGCCGCGGCGAATTCGCAACGACACTCGCGGCCGAACACACTGGACACTCGGTCTGGGAGGCCGTGACTGATGCGGCGCAGCGAACTCGCGCAGCCGCGGCGAATTCGCAACGACACTCGCGGCCGAACACACTGGACACTCGGTCTGGGAGGCCGTGACTGATGCGGCGCAGCGAACTCGCGCAGCCGCGGCGAATTCGCAACGACACTCGCGGCCGAACACACTGGACACTCGGTCTGGGAGGCCGTGACTGATGCGGCACAGCGAACTCGCGCAGCCGCGGCGAAGCGAACTCGCGCAGCCGCGGCGAATTCGCAACGACACTCGCGGCCGAACACAATGGACACTCGGTCTGGGAGGCCGTGACTGATGCGGCGCAGCGAACTCGCGCAGCCGCGGCGAAGCGAACTCGCGCAGCCGCGGCGAATTCGCAACGACACTCGCGGCCGAACACACTGGACACTCGGTCTGGGAGGCCGTGACTGATGCGGCGCAGCGAACTCGCGCAGCCGCGGCGAATTCGCAACGACACTCGCGGCCGAACACACTGGACACTCGGTCTGGGAGGCCGTGACTGATGCGGCGCAGCGAACTCGCGCAGCCGCGGCGAATTCGCAACGACACTCGCGGCCGAACACAATGGACACTCGGAGACTTCAACGCCGGGGAGAGAAACATTGCAACACGCAGTTAGCATGGCAATGTAGACGACTGCAATACATGAATATTTAAATCTAAAATAAGATGAATAAAAACAAAGGACAAACTATTAAATCTGGAAAATTATCTTGACTCATCATTTTGATTTTTCACAAACATGGTAAGATTGTTTGACATAAGAAAGAAACATCAATAAGTATAAGTTTTTGTTTGTATAACAATACCCATTTTATGTATGAACTGCAAATTTAAAAGATTTGAAAATATTTTTTAGTAACGCTCCCTTTGCCTAAAGGTATTTTAAATTATACCAACATTTTAGCAATTCTAAAACATTTCTAATGATAAAAAATGCAAAGAGACTTGATTTCCTTGCAAGAATTTTGTTTTACACATTTTTCGTATTTTATACAATTAAATAAATTGCCACAACATACAAGTCAAATTGGACAACTAAAAATTCTCACCAATGATATATTATTTGAGTGAATCTTTGAAATCCGATTGAAATTGCCCAATTTGAATTTGAAAGTGGAATATGGGCTTAACTGAGTGGAAATAACATGACTACCTACCCACTAATATGATTTGTCACACTCTTGCATCAAGCACCAGGTGTGGATTCAATGAAACTTGTTTCTATTAAACATTTACAACAATTCTCATCGAGTTCAGTGAACTTCTGCTCTGTAACGAATTGCTGCGAACAACATCCCTTGCGATGGCAGATGCAACCCAACTGTACCCTGACCTTGACATGCTCGCGATTACGAGTATAGAATGTGAATGATGATTTTATGAACGTTTAGGTATACTCAACGCATTAAGTTGTGATAAAACTTACCCCCTATCGCGACTACCAGTCGTACACAGAAGTAGTATAAGTTGCCTAAAATACAGATATTTGTATACAGAGGGGTGATTTGCAAGACTGGTTTTATCATTGGCTTTTATCACGACTTAATGCGTTGGCTGTACTACACTTGGCACAACTAAAAATGATCGTTCAATAAATCTTGACTGGATTGTTAGATCGCATCATCAGAAGTCAGTCCAGCGACTCACTCACTCTAGTAGGTGACCTTACATTTCACTGATAGGAACCAACATTGATTGTTATGGAACAAGACAGTTCACCGATCATTTTTCATTTGGCTAAGTGTGCCTGAATCCTAGGCAATGTTGCATAAGACAAAACAACACAACAGTTTGGTAGATGATTTTTTCCACATTATTAGTTTGGATGTGTTAATTCGAATAAAACTATTAAGACTTTTCACAAACTAATTTTTGTGAACTTGAAGAAGTGTGAACTTATTTTTTCATTTATTTCCTTTTATATTTTGCTATTTACTTGTTTAGTTTTATCCTGAAGAAGTCCACAGAAGGGTGGACAAAATATTGATTGAAAATAAAAAATTGTTTGTGAGAAGTTTTAATAGTTTTATTTGAATAACAGTTTGGTTTATGAGGCCTTTATTCTGGAGGATGAACAAAAATATGAAAATAAAATATGTGCATTTTTGCATGAGGCAGAAATAACTACTGCATAGTGATGATCACTAGTAACTGATAGTGATGATTTGCACTATCAATATAACTACTACTCCAAAACACTTGCATCAAAACAACAAATGTTGTGATTTATGTACTTTATATGTAATTTTAAGTCCTATTACGGGTACTCAATAAATGTGAATACACATTACAGTTTTTTTTGCGATGTATTTTACTACTCTTTATTCACATGAACGATCTCATCTCTGCCTGTACAGTGGCGCTGCGGTGGCTGAAGTCGTCATTACAAGACTCGAAGACATCTTCAAGAATGACATTATTTATTTCTCCGCTTATACAAGGAATTCGATATCGGAATTGCCGACACATTAAATATTAATAATTTAAATGATTGTAAAGCACGTTTTGAATAAGATATGAGCAAATAACTGTGCTCTAGACCCGATATGTCAGGCAAGTGACGAATTCAGATAAGTGCGCCCCCCCCCCCCTTCCCTCCCCCTCCAGAGCGTATAGATTACAATGTCCATAAATTTCAAACACAATATAGGAAGAGAGCATTGAACGTAGTTACAGAATAATCAACTATTTTTATGCATATCCCCTAAAACATAATGACGATGAAAGTTCAAAACCATGGTGATATAAAACTGGCGGTCTTAAATACATCCTTTGCTAAAACTATGAATTTATTTCATAGCAACTCTGATAAAGTGTTGTCTTCATTGTAACGAAATAAATGCAAAGTTTTAGGCAAAAAATTGTTTTAATGCAGCCAGTTTTATGTCCCCATTCAAGAGTTCTGCAAATATCACGAGGTTTCGCAATTTCAAATTGACCATGAAAAGATAAAAAAAAAATGTGAATGTACACTCGACAATTCATAAAACGGTATTTGAAAGAAATTGATTGTCTGAATAAAATGTGATGGCATCATCCGAAGTTATCTATACTTACTCGTCAGCTACCTCTAGTATGTGAGCTCTGATTTCATTGATAATAACAAGGATTGATTGTCAATGAACCTGACCAGCAGCCAATCTGTTTCGTTCAAATACCGTTTTATGAATTGTCCAGTGTACCTATATGTTTCCGAACAAAACATACTATTGACATACCTACATGTTTTAAAATAAAATCTAAATGTTGTTGCCTCCACTCTCTTGTTTGATGTTGTTGCCCCCCCCCCCCCCCCCCCCCCCCCCCGTCACACTGCAACTGGCTTCAATCATGCTTATGCAGCCTCATGCTCAAAAGAAGTTGCATATTTGCGGATGCATTTCCTCCTAGAAAAATGTTCGACCATGAGCTGGCGAATTACTACTCAATATTTTACTGTTCGTTGTAAAACAATGCAACATTCCTACCAAAAGCTCTGTAAGTTATTCCAAATGGCAGTGGAAACACTCGGAATTTTGATGACGGCAATTTCAAAATTTCTCTCGATCACGAACTATATCCTCCATTATTACCAAAATCTTGCTCGGAGAATCTAATAAAATATTCTGAGACTGACATTCCTTTAATGTCCCGTATTATTTCCAGACTTCAGCTTCGCATCTAATCTACAATGTGGATGGCTGAAGTGAGTCAGAGAGTTTGAACCTCAAAGAGATCTCGGCGCGCAGACAAAGAGCCTGGGACAGAAGATGAAAATTCGTTCTGCTTCAGAGACAAAACTCCGCAGCTTCCTTTATTCCTAGTCTTTATGCACAATCCCGACCACACGCAAGAGAAGGTATTTTATTTTCTCTGTGAAAAGATCTCTCGACGTTTCTTTGCGATGCATAGGACGGGAATTCGTCACAGTGAGATTTCACTTCTGTAGCATCTGTCGTTCCGCGTTGCGTTTGCGTAATGTAATCTGCGCTACGCACAATGCCGGCGCTAGTAACTGTTAAGTGATATGCGAATTGCGAGATTTAATGTGCTAGAAGGATTGAGGAGTTGAGTACTACTTGCGTAGAGTGCTTGAGTGGTTTTGCTAAGTTAACGCAATCAAAATCTTGTATTGCGGTTATAAAAATAAGTTAATAATATTTTGACGTAGCACTGTTCTGTAACTAGGCAAATGGAGCTGGGCGAATGATTTTGATGATAGGGAGATAATGAAGAGCAGGTGAGGATGGACGGGGGGAAGAAGGAGGTCGTGGCCTATTAGTACAGTTATCATCATTTAGTCATCATCATCAAGTCAATTTGTGTGTCGCAAAATATTTCAAGACTTCGAAAATCAAGTCCTGGCACAATCCTTTATTCGATCGATATGCATAATAATTAGGATTAATGTATAAGATTTTTCTTGCAGTTCCCAGAAATTTTATTTCTAAATCCATAATATTGGACATTATTTTTTTACAAAGTACTAAGTGGAACGAAGTTAAAAACTAAATTAGGAAAATCAAATCAAAATGATAAAGTTTCAGTCAAAAACTCTTCTTCCAAAATCTGTACTCTCTCCTAAGTTTCCAAGGAAATAGACAAAAAGACGACATCTTTTCAACGAACATAACTAAATATTGCAAAGGATTATGAAGAAAAAGTTTGTCATTTCCTTTCCGAAAGAATTGTCGTGTCCTGCAGCGCCGGAGAGATTTTCTTCATTAAAAGACAAAGTTGGATACTTTTTAATTAGCGCCGTACTCCCGAGACCAGAGAACTTTACTCTTAGCTTTATTCTTTTAAACGAAATAAAATTAAAATTAAGCGTCGTTCATTTCTCAAGGGACGGTTCGACCTAGGATGTTCGTCCTCTCTTGAACTATATTCTGCAGATAGCAGAGAGGTGCAGTGGAAATAGTATCCAATTCGCCCTTTACCTTGAAAATAACAATTTCACATTCTGACGGACGACGTTTAGAAATATTCAAAAATATGCAATATCCACCCAAGTTTAATATATCGATTTTAAAGTAAAGTCAATCCATTTTACAAACTCGAATAATTTATATTTGATGATGTAATTTTAATCGATGTCGTGAAATGTGGATTGGAACATTGAAGGGCGACGTTTAAGGAAAATATTTAAATATATTTTTCAAACAACTAGTCTTTTATATTAAAAATATAATTTTATATCCATAAAAATACAAATAGTACCTACATTTGACTTTTATAATAAAAGTGTTTGGAAAGAACCTACAGTTATTATAAAAAATTGTTTAAATTTGCATCAAACAAAAAAAAACTGTTCTTAGACAACGACTCGTGTTTCTCATTGCAATCCGAGCCTCAAGTTACTTACACAAAATTAAAAACCCCGATTATACTAACAGCAATACGAACAAGTAAAGTACATTGAAAGTACACCCCATGAGCATCTACAAGACGACGCCCTCCAGGTTCTTGAGGGAACAAGAATATCTTCGTCCAATGTCTGACTGGTTAGTTGCTGCCGCTGGACCAGGAGACTGGAGCAAGAACATCTTGACTGGGTGTTTGGGGGTGAGTTCAACGACCTCCCTCCACCTGTTATCAGTCTCTCGACGACGCGGGTTGTGGAGGCCCGTGCTGTGAATGTTACACCCTGACACAAGCAAGAACCTCTTGACTGGGTGTTTGGGGGTTAGTGCAACGACCTCCCTCCACCTGTTATCAGTCTCTCGACGACGCGGGTTGTGGAGGCCCGTGCTGTGAATGTTACACCCGGACACAAGCAAGAACCTCTTGACTGGGGTGTTTGGGGGTGAGTGCAACGACCTCCCTCCACCTGTAATCAGTCTCTCGACGACGCGGGTTGTGGAGGCCCGTGCTGTGAATGTTGCACCCTGACACAAGCAAGAACCTCTTGACTGGGTGTTTGGGGGTGAGTTCAACGACCTCCCTCCACCTGTTATCAGTCTCTCGACGACGCGGGTTGTGGAGGCCCGTGCTGTGAATGTTACACCCTGACACAAGCAAGAACCTCTTGACTGGGTGTTTGGGGGTTAGTGTGACGACCTCCCTCCACCTGTTATCAGTCTCTCGACATCGCGGGTTGTGGAGGCCCGTGCTGTGAATGTTACACCCTGACACAAGCAAGAACCTCTTGACTGGGTGTTTGGGGGTGAGTGCAACGACCTCCCTCCACCTGTTATCAGTCTCTCGACGACGCGGGTTGTGGAGGCCCGTGCTGTGAATGTTACACCCGGACACAAGCAAGAACCTCTTGACTGGGGTGTTTGGGGGTGAGTGCAACGACCTCCCTCCACCTGTTATCAGTCTCTCGACGACGCGGGTTGTGGAGGCCCGTGCTGTGAATGTTACACCCTGACACAAGCAAGAACCTCTTGACTGGGTGTTTGGGGGTGAGTGCAACGACCTCCCTCCACCTGTTATCAGTCTCTCGACGACGCGGGTTGTGGAGGCCCGTGCTGTGAATGTCACACCCTGACACATGAATAATAAATTAACCAAAGTCTCATAATTTCACTAAAACACAATTTTTTTTAACTTTGGACAGCCCTGGGGCCCAAATTTATCGCCCGATTTTTTGAAGATCTCGGAATTATTAAAGAGCGGAATATTTCCTATAAAACTGCCAAAGGAAAAATTGGTATCACATTTTGCACTATTTTGCCTGTTTTTTGTACTACTTACAGCCATCACTATAACCATCTATAACTTGGAAATGTAGCACCTTAAAATCCTGACTCTTTGGACTATATTGAAACTTATCATTACTCATTTATTAAAACTAATGAAGATTCATAAGATTTAATTATAACATCATGCAATTCGTTTCTACAAGCTCTACTGCAAGACTTCCTTTCATTCAGACTATTGCAATACCTATTCAGCAGTAAAAACGGTAAAACGCAACGTCTGCCAGTACTTAGCCATTGTTGAGGCAACCGCAGAGTACGTTTAATCTCCTATGTAATATATGACTGCTTGATAGGTTATTGTAGTCAGCCATCTTTTAATAATTCACATGTATAATATCAAAGGAACTTTAATGAAATCCTTTGGAGTGAATTTTTGAAAGTTGTAATATAACTTGTGCATTAATCATCTTTTAAATAGCATTTCAAGATTTTCATATTATGAGGATTTTGCAAAAAGAGGTATACAGCAATCACAATTTGTGATAAATCTAATCTTTTCGCTTCTCTCGAGCAAAAACGCTCTGTGTAACGCATTGATAAGCGAGCCATTATAGTGAATGCAGATCATGCTGTTTATGAGTTACTGATCAGAAGGCCAAGTTTGAAACTACCTTCAGGACGCAAACGCTCTAGGACGTCAAGTCCCAAGAATGATCGCCATTGAAACATTAATTTAAGCCACTTATTTGATTGGCATCCAGCAATCTATTGCAAACAATTTATTAACATTATAATTATAATTACAGATGTGTTTCAGTCATTAAAACCTTATTCAAAATGAAGCTAAACAGTTAACAGTAGATTTCAAGGTCGTCATTCTTACAGCAAATGTGACTTGTTGACGTCCTAGAGCGTTTGCGTCCTGAAGGCGTAAGTTTCAAGTCTTGGCCTCCTGAGTGAACACAAACATCAGTAATTTGCAAGTGATCAGGGTGCTGGATTCACTTTATCAACATTGACAACTATTTCGAGATAAACTTAAAACAAATGTATGTAACTCTTTAGGTTCTTCGTCGATTTCGACTAAACCGTTAAAATATGGTAAAATAAAATGTTGATAACAAAATCTCATCTTCAGGCTCAATGGGTCACTTTAACTTTTCAACCAATCAGAAGAGTCTGATTAAAATAATAATATTACATGTGTAAGTATACTAATATGAAACATTATAGTGTGTGTGCAAAATATCAGATCGATTGGCTGATCGGCAGGCAGAAAGTAACCAGTCACGAATCAAACGGAGAAAGTCGTGAAGAAACGTAATAAATCGATCAATTGGAAGAGCTTTAAGATTCCATCTAAAAACTAACTAAATTCAACTCGCAATTCGCATTCGATAAGCTCCCGACTTCCTCAGACAATCACCAACCAGAGAAAAACTTCGTCCACCAATAAATTAGATCTAAATTTCATTAAAAATATAAACTGCACCCAAAAGTCCCTCACCACCAATTATTTATAGGAAGAATCTTCCGTAAGAAAGCTAATCTAAGTTTGCTGAACGTGTTTATGGGATGAAGTGCACTCCGACGTACACTTTGTGTTCGGGCAGCGCTGAGTGCACCTGGTGGGGTCGTAACGCTCCTTGTGTTTCTGCTGTACAGACTCGCGCAGTTCACGTCCCCGCGGGGACGTTGCGCAGACGCGGTGGCGCAGGGCAGAGCACCCACAGGAGGAATGTAAACACAACAGGGCGTATTGAAAAGTATTACATTTTGGGCAGAAAATCATAGTCAAAACATGGCTCAAATTCACTTTTGATTCTCAAAATCTTTTGATTTTCAAAACAATACCGGTTGCATTACTCCCTCCTCAGAGGAATTAGTGTGGTACCTAACTAATTCCTTTTTCCTTTCTATGCACTGGGCTAAAACTTAGGACTATAAAATTGATGGGGATCAAGTTTGAGTTTAAATTTTGAACTTAAACTTGAGTTTGAGTTTGAGATCATAGTTTAAGTCATAGTTTGAGTACACACCATACCTATCTATAACCTACATCCTGTATACCTACCCCGTACCTACTTATACTTAGTTTATTTTGGTTTGAATACCAAAGCGTGATGCCGAAAACCAAAGCTGAATTGTGAGTTGATAATGAAGAATAGATCTAATAACTGACGGTGAAAAGCAGGCAGTCGTGGCCTATTAGGAGGGAACCTTCCCAACATTTGCCTCTCTATTGAAGTAAACTACGAAATGTTATCTAGGAAGGTTGGCCCAGGAAATGAACTTGCAGTCGCACGTAGTGAAAGTACAGAGCAATAATTCCCTGAAACACAGTACATTTTTGGCAAGACTTCCATCACTGCTCAGCATCATGAAAACAAGTCAATACTTCTTGTATAAAACCTCTCAGAGAACAGATGTCTTCCTCGTATTTGTCAGTTTAGCGTCAGCTTGCAGATTCCATCACTTTTGATTGAAATATGTCTTCGAAACTCATACATTATTCACCCCTTCTCGATCGACGAGTTCTCATTTGAAAGTTGAAATATCCGAGAAGAGTTCTCATCGATTGGAAGCGACTCACCTTGGGTGCGAAGAAACTCCGGTAATTGATGAAACTTGAACGAATGGCGCAATTACAAACTTAGTTACTTACTTGGGGAAGTTGAATGGACTAGAACTTAAAACAACTCAACTGTATACCTACGGAGTCGTTCGGTCGTTTTTGAAAAATGTATTAAATTGGGTTAAATTATGATTAAGTGTCGGAGTTACTTTCGAAACATGTAGCAAGAGAGCGCCTCCCCTCCGTTTTCGTTAAAGTTCACAATTAGTTTAAGTTTACATATTTTGCATCTGAAAAGTAAATTACCTAGATTCTTCTCCCCACGTGTGCTAAGAGCAGTTTGTGCTTTAAGAGCGCCAGACACGTCCACAGCCCGATCAGGAACTATTTCTTGCAACAAAACTAAGACGGACAGTGAAATTAACATTCGTTTCATAAAAAAACTTTTTCAGCATGATCGTCTTCATAAAATGTAAGTCATTTTAAAAACAAAACATTCATTCCATTTTACAAACAATAACATAATAGAAATTTTCCTCTTTTCACTATGAGGTTGTCAGAAATAGATTTGATTTCCTTTAACATTTTCCTTTTTTTATGCTTTCCTTCAAAATTACGATACTAAAAATCTGATTTTTTTATACAATTAGGTACCTACAATTACTATTAGTTCAAATGACGATTCAAGCACTTTTTATTTTTAGGTACTATTCTTTCTTATCCATATTTTCAAAAAATCTCCCAAACATTATCTTATTTTGAATGGACAACAAAATTGTCTCAATGTATTTTATGCTTGAAATCGTCTACCAAATACCGTTTGATTAGAATGATTAAAATTCAAATCGTTTTTGTCACGTTTCCCGAAACGAGCTAGAATGTACGAAACACGTCGTATCCGAGTCTCTTAAAGTTTCTCCATGGCAAGTGCGTGCGGGACCATAACAGTTGCAATTAGAGCCTCGAGCACGTCCAGAGCCATGGTAAAAGCGACGCACCGTAACGACGCCTCTCCAGGGAGCGTCGCGACGACTTTTATCAACGAGAAGAGACACGGAATTATTCTGCTTTTCCTGGAGAAGTCGGAGAAAATTGTAGAGACGTTTGGAGGCAGGTGGAGTTCATTGACCTTGAATTTTTTATTTGTTTTAGGGGAAGTTATTTTCAGTAACTGACCAGCCCATCTATTAATTGGTTATAATAAAGTGTCATTATCAAGAATACATTACTCAGTAGCTATTAAAAATAATTATGTATTCATATTATTTTATAAATTCCAATTGTATTTATTATTCTGTGTCTTTGGCACTCGAATGTTAGGCCGAGTCTTCAATGGTCTTCAATAAAGATTATTCTGCACATTTAGACACTTTCTCTGTTTTTTGTTTTGTTTTTTTGTGTGTGTTTGGCCCGACGGCACAAGCCACAATTTTTTCCGATCGAGCTGAAATTTTGTGCACATATAATATCACTCTAACTTAACCGTGTAAAGTTTTTGAGAGCTGCCTTCCGATTGGTTCAAAAATGAAACTATCTCCCGATTGGTCAACAATCAAAATGTTCCGATTAAGTTCAAATTTTGCAAGGTCATCAAGACTACCATTTTTTCTTATTTTACAATTTTTAAGCTCAATCGGTAGATAATGTGTAAACTTATTGACATTTAAATAGAATGTCAGAAGAGATTTTATTGATTTTCTTTATGGATCAGCGTGTGGACTGTGGATATGCTCAATATCAATGAAGATCAGGTTCAGGCAATTTTATTTTGATCGTGGATCATATTTCAATTCACTATGGATGTATTATATTTTCTGTGCGTTATACGATATTCCGGTTGAAGATGTTGCGCGTTTCGGTGCTCGCTCATCAGCGCGTAGCGGGAACCAAGCTTGTGCATTCATTTCTTTGGGTTGGTTGTATATAACGTTTGATTTGTTTTAGAGCTAATTTTGGGATAGTTTTTTGTTTTTATTTATGATTTGAAGAGTTTCATTAGGCATGTTTTACAGTGATTTTCATTTCATTTTCATCAATGGATGACGCAGGAAATCACAGCCACTTGGCAGCATCACGTCATTAGATCACACGGCCACCATGCTGCGGCGGCGCAAAGGGGCGAGCACGAGCAGAAAGAGCATGAGAAAGTTGGGTTAGGTATATTCTTCGTCGGTAAACTGAAAGAAAACTCTGGTCGAACTCAGAATATCTTGTCTATAAGTTTGTGTAGAGATTAGTATTTGTGATTAGTAGCGTTTGTTTAGTGGTTCACATTGTAAAAATGTCAGGCGTAAGAAAGCTGGATGTGAATGTGGCGGACCCGATCAACTTGAATGTGAACTCTGCGGCACCAATCAGCTTGGAGGTACCAGCTTGCACAAAGGAGCCAGATGTAAACATGCCAGCACGAGCACCGATCAACATGGATGTGGCGGTGCAAGCTTCCGTAGAGGAGCAGGATGTGAAAGTGCCGGCACCGATCAACATGGATGTGGCGGTGCCAGCTTCCGTAGAGGAGCAGGATGTGAAAGTGCCGGCACCGATCAACATGGATTTGGCGGTGCCAGCTTCCGTAAAGGAGAAGGATGTGAACGTGGTGACATACATAGTACTGCAGGCTAAATTTTCCGAAGTAGATTCAGTTATTGTCCTATTTAAAATAAAGCCGCACACTCCACTTCGCAAACTGAAGAACGCTTACTGTAAGTTCCGTAGATTTTCCATCGACGACTTGTGGTTTCTCTACAACGGAGCTCCTATCAACAATGACGATACTCCGCTGAGCTTGGGGATGGCAGACGGAGACACCATTGATGTCAAAAGTATTACATCTATTCTGTAATTTAAATGTTGTGAAATACCAATTTCAAAAGGATGCTCAAAATTATTTTTTGTTCGAGACTGTAAAATAAAAAATAAAAGATTTCAAAATTAAAGATTGATAGTAGGAGAGTAGTAGGAACGATTGTAGTGTTCAGTGAATCGCATATTGTCACAAATGTGTTAGGTACTTAAAAAACGTGCGCAGGAGCAAGATGTGAAGACAACTTCGTCGCTGGACTTGAAGGTGCTAGGACCATAGTCCAGTTTAGAATCAAGAAGCGTTATCTTCTCGGCCAACTGCGAGCGAGCTTACCACGGACTTAATACGGTTTCTCTACGAGTCAACAAGTTCTACACTCGGCCAACTGCGAGCGAGCTGACCACGGACTTAATACGGTTTCTCCACGAGTCAACAAGTTCTACACTCGGCCAACTGCGAGCGAGCTGACCACGGACTTAATACGGTTTCTGTACGAGTCAACAAGTTCTACACTCCGATGGGCTTGTTGGACTCTTGATGTGTTTCAATGAAGTGACGGTGGTCATAGGGAATATTTATTGTGTTCTACTTTTCTACTTCAATACAAGACCATTGATATTTCTTATTTTTAAACTTTATTGGTAATTGCTATTTTTAAACTGTGCGTGTGGCAAAATTGTTTGGATGGTTACAATGTAATACTTTCCATAAAATAAAGCAATACAGTTTCAGAGTATTATTCTGTATTAGCAAAATATACCTTCCAATCAATCATTAAAAAACAAACATACAGTATTTTTCTCTGCCAGCATATTGGCCACGCTTGGCGAAATCGGTCAATACACCTCGTTTTGAGCATCTCTTTTATTGTATTCGGCTGAGAGCTACCTGTATTGTCAAACCGACCTTCCCCACTCCACCTTTCTGAGAATTACAAAATAGTGCAAAAACGCTTGCAGTGAAAACTACTGTAGGTACAGAATGCTCACATTGTTTCCTCCAAATGAATCGTAAATTGATTGCTTTCCCTTATATCGAACATTTATTGTCTACCCTTATTTGAGATTGTTCCCCACAATTTGTTCATTTTCAACAAAGAGGTTTGTGGATTGTGGATTTTTTTGTCACAGCGGATTTTATTTTCTCCGCACCGCATAAGTTTCGTCCCTAGAGGTTTTAAAGAAGACTAGATGTTGAAATTATGTCGATTTGTTTTGATCTGATTGCCAATGACTGGTAGAAATGAAAATAGGTGCCTATGGTAGATACTACAAAGCTATTATCTTGTCTGTGGGTGGTACTACCTACCTCCTACTACCTAGGTAGGTAGATGAACATTCAGTTTTCTAGTATTTGATGCAAACTGTTAAAAAAGAAAGGTTGATCTACTGTTCATAGCAACCCTACCAATACAGTTAAATCTATGGATGCTATTGAATGGATATTTTAGAAGTAGCTTTGATTCTTTATTAATGGGAGTCATAAATGCACAATTTGTGGTAATTTGTGCAGTCATAATAATTAAAAATCATTTTAAAATATCCATTCAATAGCACCTCTAGATACATATTTCTGTACTAATCAGTAATCAGTGAAAAATGAAGGTCGCTAACTGTATTGGTAGGGTTGACCTTATCCCCCCCCCCCCCCCCCCCCCCCCCCCCCGCGAATGACATCGAGTCTAGGAAAACCCAAAAATGGGTGCACATTTTACAATATAGCTTCTTACAAATCTATGTAATATTGCAAACTTTCAAAATACTAATTATTAGTACTATTTTACAATACTAAATTACTATTGATTATATTTTAATATAGGTGTCATGCTATTAAATATCTACATTACTTTAAAATGAGTCCAATATCTAGTTTGTTATAATCTTTATTGAACCAATAAATATCTACATAGTTAAGTTTCATAGTTTTCATTCCATTCACATTATACATTGCATAATGAATTGACCCTTGAGAGGAGGAGTTCTCTTACAGTAGGGTCTTATGGAAAGGTTAGATTTTTATAATATTTAATAATACATTAAAATTATACTAAAATCATTAAAATACATTTTCATACTTATTTACTAAGGAGATACCACGCTACCTACCCTAAATTAACATTGTTGTATTTTTTTTAGAAGCCAAAAAGCCTCTTATAGGTTGATAGATTTTGCATTATATTATATTGAATTAAAATTTATATACAATTTACAAAGATTTTATAATGTAGGTATCTAATTAATTAAACATTAAAATAGTTCCATTTTCACAGGTATTAAACTGTACAAAATTGCTAGTTTGCTTTTTACACAATAAATAAATTGCTAGTTTACATTGTGCACAAAATAATACGAATTTCCGCTAAAAATTTTGAAATTACGACCATTAAAATCGCGCTAAAATCAACCAATCAGGCAATGAATCTCCACGCAAATTAGTTTCGATAGCTGCCACTAGGGGTAAATTTATGGCGCCAAGCGCCATTTACACTGTCTAGAAGTTAGGTTATGTTTGTAGAAGGTTATTTTACTCCATCTGTGCCCTGTAATTTCAGAATTCATACCGCAAAATTAAAAAGTGTTACAAATTAGTAGTGACGATACGTACCTAGTGTGTTTAGTGATTCACATATTTTAACAACTGTCAGGTGTAAGACAGCTGGGTGTAATGATGGCAAGGAACAACTTGGGTGGAAATGTTGCCGCTAGTGGAAAGAGTGTAAAGGAGCAGGATGTGAAGGTGACGAAGTGGTTGACGGTGAAGGTGCAAGGTCTGGGCAATTCCATCGAAGAATTTAGAATGAAGCAGCACTCTTCACTTGCCAAGCTGATGAACACTTACTGTGAGAGTCAAGGACTCGCCATTGCCGAGACTAGATTTCTCTGCGACGGCAAGCGTATCAGCCAAGTCGACACTCCGCTGAGCATGGAAATGGAAGACGGCGACACCATTGAAGTATTCACAAGTTTCTATGGTAATGGTTAGTATTGTTCACTGAAATGTATTTAATTTATTGTGAAATTTTTTATGAAATTTAAAAAGTTTGCACTGAACATTTCAAGCTGCATGCTCAAAAATATTTTTTCCCTTGCACGTAACTGGATGTTAGTTATAAATTTTGTGCACTGTACGTTTGTGTCACTGATTGAAACATTGAAGAATTGACTGTAACTTACTTCAGTTACTTGGCTGTAACTGTCTCCACTCACTATTTCAACTGAGATCGTATCATCGTTGTAGGAATACCTATAGGTACACTCGACAATTCATAAAACGGTATTTGAAAGAAATGGATTGTCTGAAAAAAATGTGATGACATCATCTGATGAAGTCTATACTTACTCGTCATCTACCTCTAGTAGGTGAGCTCTGATTTCATTGATAATAACAAGGATTGATTGTCAATGAACCTGACCACCAGCCAATCCGTTTCGTTCAAATACCGTTTTATGAATTGTCGAGTGTACCTAGGTACACGATTTTGCTGCGTGTTGCAGGCACCGTCTTGGATACGATTGGAGACAAAATGTGTTGACGAAATGATTTGAAATTTTAATCATGATTACATAAAAGAGAAACTTAAGGTTATCACTTGGTAGTTGGTACCCTACCTAAATTTTTAATTTTTTGCTTTGTTAATTAGTAACATGATTAATTGACTGACTGAGGGTCTGGGAGCCATTGATAATACTCAATGTCTTTTCTTCGGTTGACGCTCCAATGGTTGTTTGTGGATTTGACCCTAAAAAGGGCCGTTTACCACGACATTTCGGCGGACTTAGTTCCGCCATCTTCAGGCGGTGGAGTGGCCTACGACCCTTTTTAGGGCCAAAACCACAAACAACCATTGGAGCGTCAACCGAAGAAAAGACATCAAGTACTAGGTACTAACATGATTAGTTGATTTTTGGTGAAAAATTGCCTATTTTCTTGTCTCACTGGGTGCCGTATGAAATTTAATTTAAAAAATGTGGCAAGTGATTACCTATTTCATAGTTTTGCGCCGTTATTTTGAATATTTTAGGCTAATTACCTAACAAGGCAAGAAGAAAAAATAAAAAAGTTCTACCTACTCTACTAATTTATACAATCAGACTGATCATCATGTGAACATCCTATCAAAGTTAGATACACCCACATATGAAACAATTTTTCTAGATCTCAATTTGCTAAAAAGGCCGAGCGCTTGCAGCACCTTTAATTAAGTGATACTCTAGGTGGTATCACCATGTCACCATTTTGTTATGGAATTAATGGGCCTAGTGATTTGAAAATTCCTGACATTTATTTGGTGAAATTTCCCAGGAATATTCCCCCAAATCGGTATTTTATAGGAATTAATCTTTTGATCATGTTTTAGGATATTTTTTTGAATAAGATAAGATCCCATGATGTGTGGGCACATTTTATGGGTTTAAAATATCATTTGAGGTAGGTACTTATACCTACAAATATATCCATAATTAAAACAAAACGTACCTGTATTATTTAAGATTTTGGGGATAAGATTTTCAAGATTACTTCCGATGGGAATATTTGGAATTTACCTAAATTCCCTATTCAATTTTCTATTTTATTGGAATATTCCCGAACCCCCTTCACTAGTCTATTTTGTTTTGGGATGTGCATATTTTGCCCATTCCTAGTTTTGCCAAAAGTGGGTATTCCTGTGATACTAAAGTTCGTTCACTGTTAGAATATTTCTTTCGTTTTCGTCGTTCAAGTCGTTCATTGGTCATTCACGTGAACACTGCCCTGTCAATGGCAAGACTTTTTTCTTTGTATTATTGAATTTGTATAAATTATGTCAATTACACAATTTTTTTTACCTAGTAGAAAATATTACAAAAATTCAATACATTGATTTATTTTTATCTACAGTCGTATTTTAATAATATTTTTTGATTATTATATTGATTTATATGTGTAGGGTATAAAATTGTTCGCTAGACTACAGTAGTAGTATCTACATGGCCGACATTGCGGATCATTATTCTTGCAGTGAAAGAACTTACCTAACCTACCAAGTTGAAATCATTTTATATATTTTTTGGGGGGCTTAAGAGGCAAACGGAAGCGACGGGAATTGCACGGTTCGAGAGCGTTTTTTTGTAATTTTGTCTTCCCACTAAATAATTTTAAAAAATCAGATAGTAACGACCCATTACAGCCTAATAGACTAAATAATGCCGCACTCTGGAGTACTTTATGACCTCTGGTGCGACCTCAAAGTGTTAAATACGATATTTTTACCATAAATATAGTATACACTTTGAGGTCGTACCAGAGGTCATAAAGTAGGTAGGTACTCCAGTTTGCGGAGAGCACTGTTCTGCAGCGAGGCTAATGGCGACGGATGAATGATTATGATGATGATTGGGAGATGATGGTGAAGAGTAGGTAAGAATGGAAGGTGGGAAGAAGGCGGTCGTTGCCTATTAGTAGGGTACATTCCCAGCATTTGCCTGTCAAAAGTTGAATACCACGAAAAACCCCCAGTCAGGAAGGACGGCTGCGGGAATCGAACCCGGACCTCCGGAATACAAGTTCAGGGCGTTTCCACTCAGCCAAACCTGTTCCGTATCATTTTATAATGACAGTGTTTTATTATTATCAATATCAATAAAAGTTTCACTCTCACTGCATCACTCTGCCCTGTTAATTTCAGAAAAGCCGTACTGCAATAAGTAAAGAATTGAAGAGAATAGTAGTGTTAGTAATACACATGTTATTTTAACTAATTTCAGGTCAAATGAAGATGAATATGAATGCAAACGAGGAGGTGCGGTCCGACAAGAAAGAGCAAGAATCGAAATGGGTGACCGTGAAGGTGCAAGGTCTGGACAATTCCAGCGAAGATTTCAGAATGAAGCAGCACTCTTCCCTCGGCAAACTGATGAAGACTTACTGTGAGAGCCGTAGACTCGCCATTGACGACGTTAGGTTTCTCTACGACGGCGAGAATATCAGCAAAGTTGACACTCCGCTGAGCATGAAGATGGAAGACGGCGACACCATTCAAGTCTACTATATATATCATTATGGTAATAGTAAGTATTGTTCACTGAAATTTATTTAATTTGTTGTGAAACGTTTAATGAAATTTAAAAGTGCTTTCAAAATTTCATAATCAAAAATATATCTTTTCTTCAAGAGTCAAAACTGTTCTTCTTTGCATAACTGGATGTTGGTTTGCAAATTTTGCGGACTGTATTCATATCACTGATAAACAATGAAGAAATATCCTTCACAAATTAGTTATTTCCAGCGCTGTGATTAAACTGACAAATAAATAATAATTAAACTTAATTAAACTTTATGTCCAGAACTACGTGCATTGATTCTGATATTACAATTTAATTTGTCTGTTGCTGGTCATAACTTTCTGTGGCACGCTGAGTCAGTTTTCACAAATTACATTCTAAAACTAAAATGCAACTAAAATGCACCTTGAAATCACATTTATGGATTTTTCCCCATATGAATGGACTCTATACGCACAATTAAGATCAGCTCTGCACTCTAGTGGTAGAGATGTGGTACTAGAGGAAGGGTGTACGCATTCAATTCTTCATAAGGAACGTGTAGAATTTGGAAACCTCTACTTCATACACTATTAAACATAGAACCCTGAAAAAAGTAACTAGTATAGAATAGATGATGCTTTATCGATCTGTCACCTCAGAATTTTTCTCCGAGGTTAAATTGCAGCGTAATAATCGTTCAAACATGTAATGCATCAGCCAATCAGAGGACAGGAAATGGTCCAACGGACCAATCAGGCTACAGTATAAGCCGTATTTGCTTCATACGGAAAGTTATTTTCTAATTATTTAGACACAAAAAATACATTTCTGAGGTGACAGATCGAAAAAGCATAATCTTTTCTATACTCATTACAATTTTTATGGTTCTATGTTAAATAGTGTATGAAGTAGAGGTATCTAAACTCTACAGGTACCTTATGGAGAATTGAATGCGTACACCCTTCCTCAAGTACACATTTCTACCACCAGAGTGCAGAGCGGAAGCTTGATTTAGCGAATACAAAATTTACTCAATACTTGATCTTGAGTTAAATATCAGTCTCCAACTAGGTAGTGTAATCTCCATAATTAATATCTCCAAGTAGTTTTAATGATGTTTCACTCCTCAATTTATGTAATTTTACATTTTTGAATGTGTCACATTGGGCTGTAAAATGCCCAGGCCTGGTCTAGAAGTTCTGTTATTCACATTGCTGTCAAATAAACTCCATTAATTGTAGGAATACTTGACCTTGAATTAATAGTCAAGCAAGCCATTTATTAGATTGCCACCCAGCAATCAATTAAAAACAATTTATTAACATTATCATTACAGATATTTAACAGTAATTAAAATCATAATTAAAAATCAACTTAAAGAATAAAGTCTATTGATTGACAGTGGATTTCATGGTTGAACCTTACATGGAATGTAGGGTGTCCATATTAAGAAATTGTAAAATAGTTTTGGGTTACAATGGGGGGCTGGGGGGAGGGCCCCCCAGCAACACGCGGGTCCGGGCCGCGCAGGCCCGGGAAAATTTTGAAATTCAAGAATGAAATGGAGCCATTTCTATGCGTTTTGGACTTGAATTTTCAGCGATTTTGATCATCAACTAAAATTGCTAATTCACATATGTAGAAATTATGTTTCAAAGTATTAGTTTCCGTATATATTCTCAAAAATTTGTTTTATGGAAGGATATTGCAAAGTCGCCCAAATCGGCGATCGGCGACAACAACAAAAAGTTGGTCGCGATATGGCAACCCTGATGTCCATAACAGTCAAAGCAAATTGGACAAAGTCAGCTGGCTGTCGAGTCAAGTGGACAGTGGCTGTCGAGACTCGAGACGGCTGTGAACAAACTGTTCATTCACAGAGGCACAGCAGACTATTCGCCGTGCGGCAAATTATGAATTTACGAAAACACGGTAACATGTCAAAAATCGGGACAAAAGGCGTCCCGCTTGATGGTCGTGGGGACAGCGGGACAGGTTGCTAGAAAACGGGACTGTCCCGGCAAAATCGGGACGAATGGACAACCTAATGGAATGGCTTTTAGAACCTAGTGGTTTACGTGTTGAGCGAAAACATGTAGAGTGTTATCGAAAACACTTTGTTGAATCCACCGTATTTAAGCCGAGAACGATCCAGCTTGGTTGGAAACAAAATTACACAGAAAATAAAGTGGTTTTAAAATAAAATAATGTACAGGTTTCAGCTTCTAAGTAAATTATAGAAAAGTACCCCATAAAAAAATTGATTATAATAATCCCCCCCCACACACACACAAAAAATGGTATTGCCACTTCAAGTAGTACCTACTTAAAATATCCCCTTAAAAATCACACCTTGAAAATAAAAAATTGCATAACAAAAGAAACAAAAAGTATAGGTAATAACTTCTATGGAGACATAATATGTCGCCACTGCATACATCATCACAAAAATTGGTTTTCTCCAAAAATTTCGTTCACCAAAAGTGGTGTTTGTCGAAAACCTTCCCGCCAAAAGTGGAGGTCCCTTCCCTAATATCGTGTTTTTTTCATGGTAAGACCACGGTAAGACCAAGATAAGATGGTCCACAGTAGTCCCGGCCTAGTCCGAATTGAATATTAATTTTAATGTCACGTGACTGGTGCTACGACGGTCTTACCGGCGGGCTAGATCTCTAGCATGCTTTAGCGGGCGAGCTCAGACCGCTAAGACCGTTTTATATTAAATCGGGACTAAGGAATTGTCTTATATCAGTCTTACACTAAGACGGTCTTAGTGAAATAGATTTTATTGGGTAAGGGTCCTCAACTTGTCCGCGGTTCAATTCCCGCGGACGTCCTTTATGGTTGGTGGTTTTTTGTGGTATTCCCAAGTCGACAGGCAAATGTTGGGAAGGTACCCCACTAATAGGTAGCGACCGCCTCCCTCCCACCATCCATCCTTACCTACTCTTCACCATCATCTCCCAATCATGATCATAATCATTCATCTGTCGCCATTTGGCTCGCTGCAGAACAGTGCAACGTTGAACACTACCTAGGTAGTGGTAAATTCAAAATTCATACTGCAAAATCAAAGAGTGATCGCAATTCATAACTTGATTATTCAGGCCAAAGAGCACCGATTGCTCTCCAGGGGGCCTATTCTATAACGAAAACGAAATCATTCCGGCCTGGAATCATTTCAAGGCCATAAGGATAACATTGATCTGAAATGATTCCAGGCCGGAATGATTTCGTTTTCGTTGTAGAATAGGCCACCTGGGTGATGTCTGCCAGTTCTGAGATTGTGACCATTGAAACGACAGTGTTGACGGAATTAATTACCTACTACTCTTTGTGTTGATTTTTTTTTTGAAAAACATGTTCTAGAAGTTATGAGCAGCTATATTTTGCATGAAAGTTGCATACCTACTTTAAGAAATTTCTATATCTGTGATGGCTACACTACATGACATTAGATTACACTCATAACTTTTAAAGACAACATATTTTTAAAAAAAGGGTTGAAATTTTTTTCTGCTTTAATATTTTTTCTATCTTCAACGCTGCGGACACAATCTCAAAATTGGCGGATTAGCCGATGATGCATCCCTTAATTGTGTTTAATAATCCACATATTTTGTTCTACCTAATTTCAGGCGTAAGAAAGATGGAAGTGAACGTGACGGCAACTATCGATTTGGAGGCATCCGACAATAATGAGCAAGGATCAACTTCGATCAACTTGAAAGTGCGAGGAACGACCAACAAAGAGCATGGATCAACTTCGATCAACTTGGATGTGCAGTCCGACGATGATAAGCAAGGAACGTGGATGAATTTGAAGGTGCTAGGACTGGACAATTCCGTCGCCCAGTTTAAAATCAAGAAGCACGCTCCACTCGGCAAACTGATGAACACTTACTGTAAGCGAGCTGGACTCTCCAAGAAATTTATAAGGTTTCTCTTTGACGGCGAACGAGTGAATGACATTTACACTCCATTGTGCATGGGGATGGAAGAAGGAGACACCATTGAACTTCACACTGAACAGGAATCTGGCTACGGTGGATCATTCAAGACAATTGATTCATAAGTAGACATGTGAAGTAAGTGGGAAAAGTAATTAAGGTGGCTGAGGACTGAGCGTGGCCTTGAAGAGCTTTTCATCGATTTTTTTCAATATCTTTTACCAATGTAATTGTTAACAAAATAAGGCTTTGTATGAGTCTTCAGAACAGTTCAATGAAAATAATTTCATAGCTTGGAATAAGTTATTAGTTTTATTTTGTCCTACAGACGTTTAGTTCCATAGGTATTTTTACTAATTTTCGGGCACTAAAAGTCTGTAGGACAAAATAAAACTAATAAACCATTCCAAGCTATGTAATTATTTTCATTGAACTGTTCTGAAGACTCGTACAAAGCCTTATTTTATTTACTATTGTCAATTATATTGGTAAAAGATTTGATAAAAATCTCTTCAAGGTCAAAGTCACTACTCGGCCATTTTAAACATGTTTATTAGCGACATTCTTCTACAATTTCGACAGTAAAAATAGAAAACATAATGACGTAATATTAATGGCAAGCATGATACATACTTAGAGTGCTATCTCTCGCTACATACGAAGTCATTACATAACACCGCACTGTGTAGGGAACATACTGCATGACATTATAAAATTAAAGGGATATCACTTTGAATGTTTTTACCATTGAAAATCTGGAATGCAAATAACATGTCAATTTTCAGAAATGACTTGACTTCTATGTCTAATAGTATTGCCGTTTTTTTTTTACTGGCGCATTTTGTTGAAATAATTGCATTTTTCTGCTAAAAGGAGTAGAGTTAATTTACAAGATATTTGATGGTATGCAAAAAAAAATTGTACTTAGGTATGTATTTAAATAATTGAAGCAGAGAAGTTTACTGTTTACTAAATGAGTTTGATTTGTAATTGTCAATTTCTGGGTGCTTTTTTTTAAATGGTAGATTATTGAACATTTTTGTAGGCAAGAGTTGAACTGTACAATTCCTGTCGAAGGGCTAGAGAATGGAGAGGGTGCTTGAAGGTATAAATTAAGAGGTTATCTTGATGTTTTCAAGTCACAATTTATTACAATTAGGAAAAATAAACACAATGTCATAGGTAGTACTCTTAGTTGGGCGAGCTCTGATTTTTGTTCTGTTCTGTTTGTTCTTTGTTCATACGTGTTTTCTGCTTTACGGAATTTCGGTTCGAGATTTTGCACACTCATGGGCTCCTTCATCAACAGGCTACACAGAGCGTATTCCTATCATTACCACTTTCATTTTACTGACCGAAGATGTTTTAATATTTCGTTTAAATTTTTTTTAGCTACGTCCAAATTATAATTTTTTTGTTTGACTTTGTAGTACTTATACCATGTCGAAGAAACTTTGCAAGATCTTGATAAATTCCTATCAAAATCTTGTCAAAAGTATTGTCAAGATCTTAACAAGAACTTGCAAAATGTTGAAGATAGGAATTTATCTTGATATTTTTCAGCATCTAAACAGCCAATATGAATTGTCAAGCTCTAGATAATTCAGGAGACACCTCTAGTTGTATAGTGTGAAGTATGTTCCCTACACGGTGGCCGCAGAACCTATCTCAAATCATAATTTTAACTAATTTATAGAACTAAACTAAACTTAGTTTAAGTCAATGATACCCTCTATGATGGGTGTACAATATTACTAATTACAAAATTATGTATTGGGTACCTACCTACATTATTATTAGTATAGAAGGTAATTTTGTATTTTTAAGAAATATTTCATATTTTAATTGTTCCAAACTTAAATGTTGCACACACAATTTTAATTTCATTAATTAAATTACTAATTAAAGGTTTACAAATATGTACTAATATTGTGTACATGATACATATTACCAACTCAAGTATAGTACATACCTAGTACCAACCTACATTAGAATAGGTAGTTCTACATAGGATCTTTAGAAATCCTTATTTTAAAATTGACTTCGTTACCCTTAAATTATCTTTTTTATTTGCATGTTAACGTTTTTAGAAGTTTCATTTTAGTCTCACAGATAATTCTAAAATGTTACATCCACACTTCTGGAGGTCTATCTATTGCATTTCTTGTGTAATTCTTATGCGATGTAAAATAAAGCAATGCATTTTAATATCTAATTCACAAGTATTATTATAGAAAAAGTAGTTAGTACCTCCTACCTACAGTCCCAGAATGCAAAACGCAAAGGGTTTGTTTCCCTTCTCCCAATGTAGGTAGGTATACCTAAGTAAAATCGTTTGCTTTCTTTGTCTCTAGCATTCGTCCCTTGTAGAGGTTGTTTACAACTTGTAACTCTTAACATGACCCAAGCAGTTACATTTTTCTTTTTTCATGAAAGTCGTAGTCTAAAATTTCTAGCGTAAAATTCGCTCAAATCTTTAAGGGTCGAAATTTGAAAAAATGTCAACCAAGCTATGAACGAAGCACAAATAGTCACATAAGTGAGAGAAATTCATTTATTATAAAAAAAAAAAAATGACAGCTGTCCAGTACAAGGATGGCCACTACTCGCTCACTTGGATCCAGGACGGTATGGCAGGGCCGTAACAAGGGGTGTGCGGGCGGTGCGGCAGCACAGGGCGCCGCCAACAAGGGGGCGCCAGGAAGCCAAATTTGTATGTAATGACTTTTTTACACCCAAAATTAATTTTTGCGTATTAAAAACACAAAAAACGCCCTGCGGGGCATGGTTGATGTCGGTGATGATTTCAGTCATACCCAAGAGGTTCTTACCCCCCCCCCCCCCCCCCCCTTCACAAATTAATGCGCTCTTTAAAGAATTTTGAAATAAAGTTTTGAAAAAAAATTACTCTGCTGAAAAAAATTCAGTGAAATTGAAGTTAAAAAAATGATTAAAAACCATTAAAATACGATCAAAAAAATCAAATTTTTCCATTTCAGGCCCCTGGACCCGCATATGGTTAGGAGGTCCTCCCCCCCCCAGGCCCCTCATTGCTGTCATTGTCAAGGGCCGTGGAAATGTTTGACCACTGTTTTGGACAATTATTTGTTTTGTGCACAACCAAAGTTTTGGTTTGTCCTAGTCTGAAAACATCACTGGTTGGGTATAGCGTTTTCTGGTGAGGTGGGGTTGGGGGGGGGGGGGGGCGCCAAAATTTATATTTGCACCGGGCGCCGAAATCCCTAGTTACGGCACTGGTATGGTATACGGAGTACGCACGAGAAAGCTCACGGCCTTCTTAACCGCCTAAATTTCGCCATGACAGTCCCAAAAAAACAAAAGTCAAACGTGACAGCCAGTTTTTAAATGGTTTATTTTAGTATTTGTCTACTCTTTTACGTCTGCTTTCTTGTTCTAATGCTATCCCTAGTGTTACTATTTAATGGTTCGACTATTCAATCAATGATAATGGATTTGGATTGATACCAACATTACATTTTCCAGAAGGTACGTGTCAAATTTCGCTGGCCATGCTGACCACTGTCTTTTTTAAAAGGATTATCAATTAAATAAATGTCTGAATGTATGTTAGACATAACTGCAGACAAGTTTTAACGTGAATAATGTCAAATATCACTGACAGTTGCCCTAAAGATGGAAATGCCTGCTTTAAACTTGGTATATTTGGAGCTGTTTGCAAATGTCCACCGTGTTTCCAATATCATGTGATACATGAGCCACACATGACAAGCACGGGGTTTAACCAGTATTAACTGACTCCATGCTCTTTTCATTACACACATCGTTAATTAATGACACGTAGAAATTGCGACAAAGCATTATCAATTAAAGTGAGACAAATTGGTTGCATCAGTCAGAGCACGGCCAGTGTTTTCATTGTAGAGTCAATTAACACTTTGCCCTTTAATTAAATATCACTCGTATTATGAGGTGAGGGGAGGGGGACTTTGTTAACTAAATATTTTTTATAAAATAGTATAATATATTATATTATATATAATATATATATTTTTTTATTAAATTTGTATTTTTTATTTTTAGGATTGGTAACGTTGATGCTGCACCACCTGACTGGGCCCTTTTCAGGGTTTTGCCAGGAAATTTAGAAGAGTTAGGAGGGTTCTGATATAAGTAGATTCACTTACCGATTGTCGTGAAGGCGCGGTGTATCGATCTCTGCTGATAACGTTGTCTTAGGAGTATAATTCTTGATTCAATATTGTATAATTTAAAATAGCTTTCTTGAAGTGAAGAATATAATACGTAAGTTTGTGATAAGGATTTGGAGAGAAGTATTTGTTTCCGGGTTTGTTTAATATCATTCTAACTGTTTTTGAGAGCTGCCCTTTGATTGGTTATAATTTTAAAAAGTCTTCTGATTGGTCCAAAATCAAAATGGTAAGATCAACTTAAAGTTTTGCATAGCTATTTTCCCTTATTTTACACATTTTCAGCCCAATCGGTCAAAAAAGTATACACTTATCTACCTATTGACATTTTTAACTGTTTGAAATATTGACAGAATTGTGATGCTATCGAACTGAATGACTTATTCCAAATCAACTTGGATCTGATTTTCTTTATGTATAACCAGAGTGTATAGATGGATATAATCTCAGTTTCAATGAGAAGCAGGTACTTTTATGTTGATTGAGATTATCAACATGATAAACATGTATGTTAAAGATTAATAAAAGAAAAAAATATTGCTGGAGTAAACAAAAAACGCACCAAAATGCTTGGTCTCCAGTTAAAATTTTCCAAAAAAAAATCCGGGGCTGTGCGCTCCAGACCTGCATGTGTTGGTGGGACCTCTCCCCAGACCCCTCGTTGAACTAAAACATCTTGCGCTACCCCCCCCCCCCCCCCCCCCCCCCCCGGCAGAAATCCTGCGGGCCCATGGACAGGGAAGGGAAACATCACTCATTTAAATAAAGAACTGCCCTTCAAACGTAATTTATAATTTAATCCACAACAATACCCTTGATGGACAAACAAATAGAGTCACAGCAATACAACACTTGATTGACAAACAAATGCAGCACACAATGTCACGGGATCCAGTGGGTCGTGGAAACAAATGCAGCACACAATGTCACGGGATCCAGTGGGTCGTGGAAACAAATGCAGCACACAATGTCACGGGATCCAGTGGGTCGTGGAAACAAATGCAGCACACAATGTCACGGGATCAAGTGGGTCGTGGAAACAAATGCAGCACACAATGTCACGGGATCCAGTGGGTCGTGGAAACAAATGCAGCACACAATGTCACGGGATCCAGTGGGTCGTGGAAATAAATGCAGCACACAATGTCACGGCATCCAGTGGGCCGTGGAAACAAATGCAGCACACAATGTCACGGGATCCAGTGGGTCGTGGAAACAAATGCAGCACACAATGTCACGGGATCCAGTGGGTCGTGGAAACAAATGCAGCACACAATGTCACGGGATCCAGTGGGTCGTGGAAACAAATGCAGCACACAATGTCACGGGATCCAGTGGGTCGTGGAAACAAATGCAGCACACAATGTCACGGCATCCAGTGGGTCGTGGAAACAAATGCAGCACACAATGTCACGGGATCCAGTGGGTCGTGGAAACAAATGCAGCACACAATGTCATGGGATCCAGTGGGTCGTGGAAACAAATGCAGCACACAATGTCACGGCATCCAGTGGGTCGTGGAAACAAATGCAGCACACAATGTCACGGGATCCAGTGGGTCGTGGAAACAAATGCAGCACACAATGTCACGGGATCCAGTGGGTCGTGGAAACAAATGCAGCACACAATGTCACGGGATCCAGTGGGTCGTGGAAACAAATGCAGCACACAATGTCACGGGATCCAGTGGGTCGTGGAAACAAATGCAGCACACAATGTCACGGCATCCAGTGGGTCGTGGAAACAAATGCAGCACACAATGTCACGGGATCCAGTGGGTCGTGGAAACAAATGCAGCACACAATGTCACGGGATCCAGTGGGTCGTGGAAACAAATGCAGCACACAATGTCACGGGATCCAGTGGGTCGTGGAAACAAATGCAGCACACAATGTCACGGGATCCAGTGGGTCGTGGAAACAAATGCAGCACACAATGTCACGGGATCCAGTGGGTCGTGGAAACAAATGCAGCACACAATGTCACAGGATCCAGTGGGTCGTGGAAACAAATGCAGCACACAATGTCACGGCATCCAGTGGGTCGTGGAAACAAATGCAGCACACAATGTCACGGGATCCAGTGGGTCGTGGAAACAAATGCAGCACACAATGTCACGGCATCCAGTGGGTCGTGGAAACAAATGCAGCACCCAATGTCACGGGATCCAGTGGGTCGTGGAAACAAATGCAGCACACAATGTCACGGGATCCAGTGGGTCGTGGAAACAAATGCAGCACACAATGTCACGGCATCCAGTGGGCCGTGGAAACAAATGCAGCACACAATGTCACGGGATCAAGTGGGTCGTGGAAACAAATGCAGCACACAATGTCACGGGATCCAGTGGGTCGTGGAAACAAATGCAGCACACAATGTCACGGCATCCAGTGGGTCGTGGAAACAAATGCAGCACACAATGTCACGGGATCCAGTGGGTCGTGGAAACAAATGCAGCACACAATGTCACGGCATCCAGTGGGTCGTGGAAACAAATGCAGCACACAATGTCACGGCATCCAGTGGGTCGTGGAAACAAATGCAGCACACAATGTCACGGCATCCAGTGGGTCGTGGAAACAAATGCAGCACACAATGTCACGGCATCCAGTGGGTCGTGGAAACAAATGCAGCACACAATGTCACGGCATCCAGTGGGTCGTGGAAACAAATGCAGCACACAATGTCACGGGATCCAGTGGGTCGTGGAAACAAATGCAGCACACAATGTCACGGGATCCAGTGGGTCGTGGAAACAAATGCAGCACACAATGTCACGGGATCCAGTGGGTCGTGGAAACAAATGCAGCACACAATGTCACGGCATCCAGTGGGTCGTGGAAACAAATGCAGCACACAATGTCACGGCATCCAGTGGGTCGTGGAAACAAATGCAGCACACAATGTCACGGGATCCAGTGGGTCGTGGAAACAAATGCAGCACACAATGTCACGGCATCCAGTGGGTCGTGGAAACAAATGCAGCACACAATGTCACGGCATCCAGTGGGTCGTGGAAACAAATGCAGCACACAATGTCACGGCATCCAGTGGGTCGTGGATGTCAATCATCATCCACTGCACGCTGTTGAAGACTCAGCTGATGTTGAAGACTAGTCGCGTCCCATGGCGAATGGAGACGCAGAGTTGGTCTTCACTTGGACCACGCCGCGGGTGCTGAAACAGTGAGGAATCATACATGTCAGGCGCGTGGGAACTGTTCTCGTCACGGGGACTGACATCGCGTTCTTGCCCGCAGGGCGTTTTTAGATTTTATAACAATTTAAAAAGTTGCTCTGGTTTTGAGGTGTATTTTGTTGAATTATCAATATTTTTTTAGATTTGACACTTCGGCATGCTCCCACCTTGCCCCGCAGGGCGTGTTTGGTTTTTGGACACTTCGAAATCTAATTTGAGACTTTCTGAGGTGTATTTTATTGAAATAATTAAACATTTTAAAATTTGACACTTGGGGATGGTAGAGGGCATGCTCCACCTTGCCCCGCAGGGCAAGTTTTGGTATTTTGACACTTTGAAATGATTAGCTTTGTTTTTTGTTTACAAAATGACAAAAAAATTTAAAAAATGTTTACAAAAATGTATGTTCTCCTGACATCTAGGGAGGGGCAGCGACCATGAGTGCTTCTCATGTGTGTCTAGAATGTCTCCTAACCTGGTGCTCGCGCTGTTCCCCATGAGAATGGTGCGGCCTCCATGCGAGGAGCAAGTGCCTCCATATATCGCCGTGTAGTCTGGACAACTCCAGCCGTAGAAGCCCGTGCTTACATGCGAGTATAACTAACAGCCTGGCGTGTGTATTTACCTGGTGCTCGCGCTGTTCCCCATGAGAATGGTGCGGCCTCCATGCGAGGAGCACGTGCCTCCATATATCGCCGTGTAGTCTGGACAACTCCAGCCGTAGAAGCCCGTGCTTACATGCGAGTATAACTAACAGCCTGGCGTGTGTATTTACCTGGTGCTCGCGCTGTTCCCCATGAGAATGGTGCGGCCTCCATGCGAGGAGCACGTGCCTCCATATGTCGCCGTGTAGTCTGGACAACTCCAGCCGTAGAAGCCCGTGCTTACATGCGAGTATAACTAACAGCCTGGCGTGTGTATTTACCTGGTGCTCGCGCTGTTCCCCATGAGAATGGTGCGGCCTCCATGCGAGGAGCACGTGCCTCCATATATCGCCGTGTAGTCTGGACAACTCCAGCCGTAGAAGCCCGTGCTTACATGCGAGTATAACTAACAGCCTGGCGTGTGTATTTACCTGGTGCTCGCGCTGTTCCCCATGAGAATGGTGCGGCCTCCATGCGAGGAGCACGTGCCTCCATATATCGCCGTGTAGTCTGGACAACTCCAGCCGTAGAAGCCCGTGCTTACATGCGAGTATAACTAACAGCCTGGCGTGTGTATTTACCTGGTGCTCGCGCTGTTCCCCATGAGAATGGTGCGGCCTCCATGCGAGGAGCACGTGCCTCCATATATCGCCGTGTAGTCTGGACAACTCCAGCCGTAGAAGCCCGTGCTTACATACGAGTATAACTAACAGCCTGGCGTGTGTATTTACCTGGTGCTCGGGCTGTTCCCCATGAGAATGGTGCGGCCTCCATGCGAGGAGCACGTGCCTCCATATGTCGCCGTGTAGTCTGGACAACTCCAGCCGTAGAAGCCCGTGCTTACATGCGAGTATAACTAACAGCCTGGCGTGTGTATTTACCTGGTGCTCGCGCTGTTCCCCATGAGAATGGTGCGGCCTCCATGCGAGGAGCACGTGCCTCCATATATCGCCGTGTAGTCTGGACAACTCCAGCCGTAGAAGCCCGTGCTTACATGCGAGTATAACTAACAGCCTGGCGTGTGTATTTACCTGGTGCTCGCGCTGTTCCCCATGAGAATGGTGCGGCCTCCATGCGAGGAGCACGTGCCTCCATATATCGCCGTGTAGTCTGGACAACTCCAGCCGTAGAAGCCCGTGCTTACATGCGAGTATAACTAACAGCCTGGCGTGTGTATTTACCTGGTGCTCGCGCTGTTCCCCATGAGAATGGTGCGGCCTCCATGCGAGGAGCACGTGCCTCCATATATCGCCGTGTAGTCTGGACAACTCCAGCCGTAGAAGCCCGTGCTTACATGCGAGTATAACTAACAGCCTGGCGTGTGTATTTACCTGGTGCTCGCGCTGTTCCCCATGAGAATGGTGCGGCCTCCATGCGAGGAGCACGTGCCTCCATATATCGCCGTGTAGTCTGGACAACTCCAGCCGTAGAAGCCCGTGCTTACATGCGAGTATAACTAACAGCCTGGCGTGTGTATTTACCTGGTGCTCGCGCTGTTCCCCATGAGAATGGTGCGGCCTCCATGCGAGGAGCACGTGCCTCCATATATCGCCGTGTAGTCTGGACAACTCCAGCCGTAGAAGCCCGTGCTTACATGCGAGTATAACTAACAGCCTGGCGTGTGTATTTACCTGGTGCTCGCGCTGTTCCCCATGAGAATGGTGCGGCCTCCATGCGAGGAGCACGTGCCTCCATATATCGCCGTGTAGTCTGGACAACTCCAGCCGTAGAAGCCCGTGCTTACATGCGAGTATAACTAACAGCCTGGCGTGTGTATTTACCTGGTGCTCGCGCTGTTCCCCATGAGAATGGTGCGGCCTCCATGCGAGGAGCACGTGCCTCCATATATCGCCGTGTAGTCTGGACAACTCCAGCCGTAGAAGCCCGTGCTTACATGCGAGTATAACTAACAGCCTGGCGTGTGTATTTACCTGGTGCTCGCGCTGTTCCCCATGAGAATGGTGCGGCCTCCATGCGAGGAGCACGTGCCTCCATATATCGCCGTGTAGTCTGGACAACTCCAGCCGTAGAAGCCCGTGCTTACATGCGAGTATAACTAACAGCCTGGCGTGTGTATTTACCTGGTGCTCGCGCTGTTGCCCATGAGAATGGTGCGGCCTCCATGCGAGGAGCAAGTGCCTCCATATATCGCCGTGTAGTCTGGACAACTCCAGCCGTAGAAGCCCGTGCTTACATGCGAGTATAACTAACAGCCTGGCGTGTGTATTTACCTGGTGCTCGCGCTGTTCCCCATGAGAATGGTGCGGCCTCCATGCGAGGAGCAAGTGCCTCCATATATCGCCGTGTAGTCTGGACAACTCCAGCCGTAGAAGCCCGTGCTTACATGCGAGTATAACTAACAGCCTGGCGTGTGTATTTACCTGGTGCTCGCGCTGTTCCCCATGAGAATGGTGCGGCCTCCATGCGAGGAGCACGTGCCTCCATATATCGCCGTGTAGTCTGGACAACTCCAGCCGTAGAAGCCCGTGCTTACATGCGAGTATAACTAACAGCCTGGCGTGTGTATTTACCTGGTGCTCGCGCTGTTCCCCATGAGAATGGTGCGGCCTCCATGCGAGGAGCACGTGCCTCCATATGTCGCCGTGTAGTCTGGACAACTCCAGCCGTAGAAGCCCGTGCTTACATGCGAGTATAACTAACAGCCTGGCGTGTGTATTTACCTGGTGCTCGCGCTGTTCCCCATGAGAATGGTGCGGCCTCCATGCGAGGAGCACGTGCCTCCATATATCGCCGTGTAGTCTGGACAACTCCAGCCGTAGAAGCCCGTGCTTACATGCGAGTATAACTAACAGCCTGGCGTGTGTATTTACCTGGTGCTCGCGCTGTTCCCCATGAGAATGGTGCGGCCTCCATGCGAGGAGCACGTGCCTCCATATATCGCCGTGTAGTCTGGACAACTCCAGCCGTAGAAGCCCGTGCTTACATGCGAGTATAACTAACAGCCTGGCGTGTGTATTTACCTGGTGCTCGCGCTGTTCCCCATGAGAATGGTGCGGCCTCCATGCGAGGAGCACGTGCCTCCATATATCGCCGTGTAGTCTGGACAACTCCAGCCGTAGAAGCCCGTGCTTACATGCGAGTATAACTAACAGCCTGGCGTGTGTATTTACCTGGTGCTCGCGCTGTTCCCCATGAGAATGGTGCGGCCTCCATGCGAGGAGCACGTGCCTCCATATATCGCCGTGTAGTCTGGACAACTCCAGCCGTAGAAGCCCGTGGCAGTGTTGATGGACTCGGTGAAGTAGTTGAGGGCACGCATGTGACTGCAGGTCAAGATGGCCATGTCTGGAATAAACCAGTGCATGGTCAGTTCATGTCCTAGACTCTATTTACACGGTACAGTTTCTTGAACAACTTCTGTCTCACATTCCCATTTTCCTTGTTACAGAACTTGAGCTCAACTTTTATATCATTTAGAACATGTTCTAATTTCTATCAGAAGTGTGGCACAGACGTTCAGGCGCGTAGGAACTAAATTGGCAAGGGGGGATAATATTGTAAAAGAACTTGAGCTGGAAATACTAGTGTCTACGAAGACAATGGGGGGCCTGGGGAGGGGCCCCCAGCAAAAACGGTTCCGGGGCTCACAGTCCCGGAAATATTTTGAATTTCAGACATGAATTTCATGTGGTGCATTTCTTTGTGATTTTAACCCATTTTAATCTTGACATATAAATGTATAAGAATATGGAGAGGGGCAGGGGAATTGTATAAGAGGGGGGTCCCCCATCCCCCCCCCCCTTCCTACGCGCCTGCAGAAGTTAAACAAGAAGTTGTTCCGTGTAAGACCTGGCTACATTTGAACGTATCATTTATTTCAAGACATCCTATATGGTACAATCCAAACTAAGAGCCTCATGCTCAAAAGTATTTCTAGATTTATCGACGCATGTGCACAGAGTCTACTGGATTCCGTCCATAGGATTATTTGCACACGGTCTTGTGGTGTTGAGGACTGACCGATTATGTACCTATTTTATGTGCTCAATAAATTACATTATTATTATTATTATTATTATTATTATTATTATTATATGCAAATATCTACTTTCGCACGCAACTTCTGCAGAGCATGAGGCTGTAACTGATCAAAATAAGTATTTTTTTCCATCCTGCACCTGTCACCTTGTAATATCCAATCCTGCACCTGACACCAAGGTGAAATATTTTCTCTGATAACATGGCTTGCATAATAAGGCTGCGTTTCACCAAGATTCTAAACCCGAGTTAGAGGCGGTAAACCTGGTTTAAGATCCTCTAAACCAGGTTTACCGCCTCTAACCCGGGTTTAGAATCTTAGTGAAACGCAGCCTAAGTGACTTGACGTAAGTTATGTAAAAGCCCTATCACACTGAGTTGCAACCCGTATATGGAACCGGCGGTTGGAAAATATGGTTGGCCGCGCATGTGCAGAGACTGAATTTGGTCAACCCACGGGTTGGTTTGAAAAATAGAGAAGTCTCTATTTTTCCGGTTCCAACCATTTGTTGTGGTACCACGTGACGTGAACTGACCAATTGGATGCTATAAATAATAGCTTTAAATCATATTTTTCAGATGAATATTTAACTTGAACATGTGTATGGATAAATATTGCGTATTATTATTAACTTGTACTTACTTAAATATCTTTCTTTCACAAGTAATCCCTCTAAGTATGAGATTTGGATGCCGCTGTCAGATTTGTTATTCCCTTACTTTTATTTTGGTTACTATGGCAACGTTTTCCGGAACCGGAAACGGTGTTTTCTGCGCAACTCATGAGTGTCAATTGTGAACCAACCAACATCAACCCAAACAGTTGGGTGTGATAGGCTTTTGCCTCGTTTTGCAACAAAAGTTTCCATACAAGAGTTCCAACCACGGGTTGCAACTCAGTGTGATACCCACTTAAACTTCATTCCATGCAGTCTTAAGTCCTGTTTAACATGAGTAGTCCTATAGATACCTGTCCATGGACTCTGGACTCCATGGAACGGAGAATAGGGTATTGTGTCGGAAGTCTTCAGAGACTTGGAAATGATGATTTGGAAGCAGTTTTAGATGTAAAATTTCGTTGACCAAATTGTGAGGACGAAATAAAATGTAAGAATGTCATAATTCTTTGACAATGACTTACTTGGGTCTGTCTGCGCACATCCCGGCTGGATGAACCCGCCGTTCAAGTAGTAGTCTACATGACCGACAGTGACGAGGTCGTTGAGACACGTGTGGATGACGTCGACGAAGTTGGCGCAGGCGGGACGGAGATTGTTGTTAGGCGATGAGGTGAAGAACCAATCAGCAGGGTCCAGACCTGTGACACGTCAAAGATAAGGATCGACATGACAGAAGAGTTGTATCATTATCACTGATAGGGATGTCTTGTAGCTAAACAAATGGCCATGATGCAAGTTCTGCTAGAACCGTCCGTCAGCCAAACTCAACTGGGATGTCAAGTGATACCTAATGGCGAACTTTTACGAGGTCTCTGCCCCACTACGTACCTACTTATACTTTACTTCGTTCTGCGAGGTTGACAATATGAAGAATCTTTTAAATACAAGCTTCCAAAAATGTTATCTTCCACAAATATTACAGTTCCAGCAAATTTGGTAAACTTAAACTTAAAGTACCGATTAAGGACGAATCGGAAATCGGAAATCGGAAATGTCTTAAAATGTGCCAATCACAAGTCGGCCGCGAGCGGTTTCTGACTTGTGATTGGATTAGAGAAAAACGCTTTCCGCTTATTTGAGTAAGTTTTCTGCTGACTTCAAAAGTTTGTTAGCCCAGAATCTAAACTACCTACTTATTAAAACAAACGAATTGATTTACCGCGGACATCAAGAATGGAACAAGATCATTCTTTGAATTGACAGTTTCTTCACCTGTGATCCTGTTGACCACTGGCGACACTCTGTTGCCGGCGACGCCCGCGACGTGCGCGCCGAGACTGTGCCCGATGACGTGGATGTCGGAGGCGCCGGCTGCACGGAGGGCGGTGATCAGACCTCCTCACTAACCTGTGATCCTGTTGACCACTGGCGACACTCTGTTGCCGGCGACGCCCGCGACTTGCGCCCCGAGACTGTGCCCGATGACGTGGATGTCGTCGGCGCCGGCTGCACGGAGGGCGGTGATCAGACCTCCTCACTAACCTGTGATCCTGTTGACCACTGGAGACACTCTGTTGCCGGCGACGCCCGCGACGTGCGCGCCGACGCTGTGCCCGATGACGTGGATGTCGTTGGCGCCGGCTGCTCGGAGGGCGGCGATCAGACCTCCTCACTAACCTGTGATCCTGTTGACCACTGGAGACACTCTGTTGCCGGCGACGCCCGCGATGTGCGCCCCGAGACTGTGCCCGATGACGTGGATGTCGTTGGCGCCGGCTGCACGGAGGGCGGTGATGAGCTTTCCAGTACAGGTGCCGACGTGTATTCCGTTGGAGGCGGCGGTCGGATAGCAGAGAATCGTCCCGGCTGAAGCCAGGTCTCTCCAGTCCACGCTGATCAGGTTGTAGTCGCCATTGGTCAGGAATTCTAAGAACAAACACAAATTATAATTTTCTTTACAGCTCTGCGAAAAGATGTAAACGGCTGTTTGGCAAGCGCGTAGGAACTAAATTTGCAAGGGGGGTGAATAAATATTTATAATATTGTAAAAGAACTTGAGCTATGGAGATACTCAAGTGTCTACGAAGACAATGGGGGTCCGGGGCGCGAGAATTGAATTGCAAGTTGGTTCGTTTATGGAGTTATTTTTCAGCCAAGGAGTAAGGGTGGTAAAACGTCACTCACAATCATGACGTCGATCTTGCTCAGCTGATCAGCTGTTATGAAATGTCATTGTCTTTGCTCAGCTGTTTAATTTGAATAATGAAATGTCATTGCCTTCTTTTTCAATTTTCTTTCAATTGATGTTACACGAAGATAATGTATATTTAAATAATTGAAATGGAGTTAAGCAAAAGCGAAATAAGTGACCTAGAGGTGTGGAAGCATTTTACATTCAATTAAGTATGATAGCGGTCGACTGCACTCGTTTCTCATTGGTTAATTTTTAACCCCATTTACGAACTTAACTGCAATTCAATTCTCGCGTCCGGCGCGCGCAGCCCCGGAAAACTTTGAATTTCAGGTCTGATTTTAGTGCTTTTCTACGCGATTTTAACACTTTTTAAGCATATCTTGATATAAATGTAGATGAACATAGGGAGGGGAATTGCATCATCCTGAATTGCTCCTGCTGTTTGGGAACAGTTCAAGTTCGGATCGTCTCAGAAAATCCTTATGGCCTTGACCGAATTCCATCAGAATGGAATTGGGAAAACGTTCCGGAATATGCCTCTCTAAAGGAGCCTGAATCAAAGGGTCATTGTCCCAAATTCCAAGTCACTAGGTCCTGTTGTCAGTCTGGGCACATTTTCATTTCGTAACACGTTTGCAAGACTCTGATGTGAACTAAATTTCTATTAGGTATTATAATTTTGAGATATTGATGATTGCTTAATTTCATACCTGAACTAACTGCAATGCAAAAGAATGGCGTACAAGTATCTGAAGGCAACCACAAAAGCTGATTGGAAACGCGATTAGTTAACATAATCCCCTTCACCTGAGCGCATGGACACTAAAGCAGCATAATTCGAAGTGCCGTTGAGTCCGTGGATGATGATCTTGGTGGGTTTGGAGGCCACGAAGTTGGTGCCGGCCGGATTGTTGTTGGCAATCACCTGAGCCGTCGTCGGGTTCGACCTTGAAGATATAGGAATGGCGATTAGCTCTTATCAAGTAAGTACCTACAATGCCAGTTCAGACTTGTGGCTTAATTGCTGAAGTGGTGTTAGGTTAGATTAGCCTGGGTTAGCTCGTAGTGCCAAAAATGAGGAATAACCAAAAGATTGGCCTCCCCGGCAGGCGAGTAGGAAGGGCGGGGTGGGGAGGGGGAAGGGATTATCCCTCCCCCCCCCCCCCCCCACTCGAGCTGACATCCCATTCACCATACAAAATTAAGTTTAGTGTCCAATCACTTAAAAATAATTGTTTAAATTCTAAAAAAAAACGCCCTGCAGGGAAAAAATAGGGAGTTATTGTTGTAATTTGAGCAGTCATCCCAGAATTTGATTTAAAAAAGTTTATATTCGAAAAAATGCCCTGCGGGGCAACAATTGGAGCTTTTTGCTTCTTTTGGTGTAGCCCCAATTTAAATAACCCCAGAATAACTTTTAATTGGTTTAAATTCTAAAAACCGCTCTGCGGGGCTAAAACTCCCCCAGACCCCCCTTACGGATGTCGCCATCCCCCCCCCCCCCATTTTGGAAGTATTTCCTACGCGCCTACCCCCGGTAAACCTGTCAAAAACTAACAAGTTTCGTAAATGAGGCGTCTGAAAGTTACGAGGATGATTTTAATTGGAATTGTGTGAAAGTAAGGTGGGAAAAACGTCTCTTTTACTCTCTCAATGTGCAATCACTTCACCCGGCCAAAACACAACTAAGTAGAGCATTATTTGATACAAAATTACAGATGTTTTTGGAAAAGGAAACTTTCATTCTTTGAAAGAATATGATCTGTGACTTCTCATCCGTGTTGTAGGGATCAAGTGACGTCATATTCTTCTAGTTGACGTCATTTACCTGGTGTGGAGATAGAAAGTGACGTCATTTACCTGGTGTGGAGATAGAAAGTGACGTCATTTACCTGGTGTGGAGATAGAAAGTGACGTCATTTACCTGGTGTGGAGATAGAAAGTGACGTCATTTACCTGGTGTGGAGATAGAAGGTGATGTACTGCGAGTCAGGACAGGCTGCATCTGCGCTGACGCTCACTGCGCAGTTGTTGCTGTTCCAGTTGAAGATGCAACCAACAGATAGGCCGATACATGACAACACTGTAGACAGACAAGAAACGTGACAACACTGTCATCCTGTCAGATGGTTATCAATCCTATCCTTCATGTGTTCACATTGTTCGTAAAAGAAGAACATAGACTTGACTGTCGGTAAACGGCCAAGATTAAGCTAAAATTACCGTCAATATTTGTTGAAACGAAATGGTTTTTCGTTGGTTCTTATAATCAAACCCTTCAACCCCACATGTCCGCCAGCTGCTTGAACCACGTTGTCGCTGGATAATCAAAAACGAATTAGAATTTTGCCACAAGCTTATCAACTCAGTACACTAAGCGCTTCAATAGAAGAATATCTGTAGTGATTCTGTAATGTCTGGGATTTGTCCCAGCGCGGTTAGAACTTGATATAGATATCTATTTTGGAGATAAAAATACGTTTCTTATAATAAATCTAGTGGAGCGGTCGCTCCACCCAGCCAAGTCGTACTGTACACTCACACTCACTCAACACACCGTAAATTTCTAATAAACTGAAGAGCAGACCAAACACTTTTACTGTAAGCAATAACATGGCATTTTCGGCCTATTGGATCTTAAAATTGGAAAATCTCACATTGTTGTGAAATATCTTAATTTCGAGTTACGGACCACCCCACCCCATATACCAAATTTGGGAACAACCGGTTATGCCATTTGCGAGCTAGAGGGCCGTGAAAACAGTGAAATTACACCCCTTTGATCTGATGATGATGATGATGATGATGATGATTCTGATCAGGCAACCTCGTTGACAGAGCCACAGCCTAAACGGCTGAACCGATCGATCTGAAATTTTAACCACATGTGCACTTTTGGCGTCTGATGATACCTTGCCCTTACGATTTTTTTGTGCCGCCATTTTGAAACCGGAAGTGACGTCATATCTCAAAAACAAATAGACCGATCGGGACGAAACTAGCGACAAAAGATTTGGACGGTCATCTTTATTCTTTATAAAATATCAATAGGTAGTCAAAATAGAAATGTACTATTACCGAAACCGGAAATGACGTCATAAAAATACCAAATATGACTAAAATCATCTCTTATAACAATAACTACATATTCAGAAGGCTTATAATGTTACATAACATTATAGATACAAATTTTAGGTGGCAGTGACGTCAGCCGCCATTTTGTAAACCGGAAGTGATGCCATAACTCGAGAACGGCTGGACCGATTAGAACGAAACTTTCGCTATACTTCATAGCATATTATTGATAGCATATGAATAGTAACAAGTACAACTTTTATTTTTAATAGGAATTATAGTCTTTGCCACAATATAATGTTACAAGTTGTAAGAATAAACTGAAAAAAGGAGTTTTATCCCCATAAAAAACACTCCACGTAAAAATACCAACCAAGTCAATTTAACTAAAAAAAAATTAGAAGAAATCTAAAAATTCAGCACTGAAAAGTAGTGATATCAAAAAATTGGCCAAGTCAAAACTTTTCAAAAAATACTTGGCGCATCGTTTTTTATGGCATTATAGATATAGTATAGATGACTATATTTGATTTCCGGCCTACTTCTATACTATATATATGCACGATGCACCAAGTTTTTTGTGAAAAGTTTTGACTTGGCCAATTTTTTTATATCACTACTTTTCAGTGCTGAATTTTTAGATTTCTTCTAATTTTTATAGTTGAATAGACTTGGCTGGTATTTTTACACGGAGTGTTTTTTATGGGGATTACATTTTCATTAATAGAAAGAAACTTATGTAAGGTGGCAAAAGAATAAAACTTTAAAAGGGAACAACGCGTCTCTTGACTTGAGATAGAACAGAGGTCTAACTTACCGACTAGGACAGCGAGCTTCATGGTGAATTTCTTCTGAGCTTTCCTTCAAACAATATTCTCCCTTGCACGGGCACTGCTATTTATATCAGGTGGAACAGACAATTATAAAGTAACTAGCTCAACTGATAAGCTTAATGAGCATTTTGACAACGTTCATTAGTATTAGTTACTTTAGTTGAATGTTAATTTTGTTTGATAATGAAATATCTAGTCATTATTTTCACAAAAAGAACTTGGCCTTGGCGTGTATGATATCACATTTTTACTATTGATAATAAGTCGTATTTCTTCGAAATTAGTTGCAATGTTATCCATGAAAGATAAAAAAAAAAAAAATTGAACCTAAGTTTTGCTCGATACAAGGACGTATTTCTCGAGTGCCCATGGTAAAATATAATCTTCGAAAAGAATGTATTATTTTCTAAAAAAAAAAAGTAAACATTCCTTTATTCGTAAACTTTGTGATTTGTGGGAACATCGTGTCTTCTGAATATGTTCATATCCTTTTTAGGGATGATCTGCAGCCTCTCAGTCACATTTCTCAGCCAAGCCGATACGTGTTATACCCACAATACGAATGGAAAAACTTCGCCTACTGGATCTAAAAATTTAAAAATATCACATGATGAGAAATGATCAAGCTAAAAGTTCTGATCGATTATTATTGTATTTTTTTTCAAACAAGAATAAAATACAAGAACATAATATTATGTAAACACACATATTTACAAATTTTACTTTTCACGACTTACATTTTCTCATGATGAAAAATATCCTGCAAGTTATATTCCACACTGTAAATTCTTCATATCAAGAAAACTTCAGCTATATAGACTATGAAGGTCAGGCCTAATTAGGTACGTTATATAAGTACACAAAGTATATCAACTAATATTCTTTATCACTCGAAAATAATTACTCGCCTTGTGCCATTATTTCCTTTAAAATGATAACAGTTTCAAAATATCGCAGGGCTTCGTGTGGCAAAGTTGTATATATTCGGAAGTTGGGTTAAATTACAATTACCTCATTTCCCTCCAAATCAAACAAACATGAACTTAACATTGACAAATGAAAAGTATAATAACAATACGTGTGTTAAACGAGAATATATCGGAACCTTGACTGTGAAATCAAATTGACTAAAAACGAAACAAGAAATAATTTCATTTGCAAGTCTAATTTACTAATCAATGACGGTCAAATAGCTCGTTTTATGGGTAGACACATCTCTTTTTGATCGGAATACAGTTTCACAACATTAGGTACCATCTCACTTGCTTGACATTCTCTCAATCTGAAGGAAATTCACTGCAAAACCGGACATTTTCCACTTCGCACTTCGCATTTACAAATTCTACTTTTCGATGAATCTTGTAAAACTTCAAGCGAGATCGACTCAGCTGCTTGCTTGTTGCAGACTCTTTGTTGGATACGATTGGAGAAAAAATGTGGACAAAAGTAATTGAAATATTAATCAGGGTTAAATAAAATACAAACTTAGGCTGGTTACTCGGTACATTTTTAAACTGTTTATTCGTTTATTGTTCATATGCTGGTGTTAGTCGCTTAATTTTGGGGGAAAAATTACTATTTTCTTTTCTTGTGGACGCCTTACATACCTATGTTTTTAAAGTTGCCAAGTAACAATCATCGGGACATCCATGAAAAACAAACTGTTACATTTGACATCAATTGAATCACTTATCCAAGAAAGGGCATAAGTACATTTGTTGTGATTCAGAGAGAACAGTGATGAACTGTCCTGGACGGATGCCATTTCCTGCAAATTTAGTAAATTAACAGCGGATTTGAGCCATTAGGAGTATTGGGACGACGCCCTTTCTTCCTAAAATGTGTGTACATGCAAAGAGGCGATTATAAAAAAAGTAAATTTCACTATTTTTGGCCTGATGCTCTTTCTTGAATAATTGGTCCACGGATTTGGTCTCCAATCGTTTCCGATTGAGCATGCTTTTGCGCAGTTTTGTATGCAGATGTATCTTGTGAACAGATTCTATACAGCCACTTACGAAACATATTATAAGCATTCTAATAATAATAATAATAATAAAAAGACTTTATTTCAGTAAGTGTACAGGTTGTAACAAATACGAAAATGGCGATGTTCAGCATGCAGAATGCTTTCGTATACTGCAGAGGCTGCTCTGCCACATAACCATGCTAAAATTACAATATAATGTAAGAGGAATAATAAACTATGTGATACATTGAGATGAAGTAACATCATATAGGGGCATGAAGATAAATTAATTTGATTTGTGAATTTGTGAATAAATTAACAAATAAAATAAGAATAGAATAATGTAATATAGAATATAATATACGTAAATGGAAAATAGACATAATCGTTGCAGTCTTCACTTCTCTGCCGCATTATCCCCTGCGAACGATGGCTCCTTGTTGGTCAAGGAGAAACATTTTGGCTACTTTCTTGAAACTAACGTCGTTGTTGATTGTCTTGATTCTGTCCGGTAATGAATTGTATAAAGTAGCTGCAACATATGAGAATGATCCTTTATACTTGGCTGTTTTGTGGTGATTGATGTTAAGTGTGCTTTTGTGCCTCAGGTTTCGGCCGTGAAGATTTCTACGGTAGTTTAGTTTGCTGCTGAGGTATGCTGGCTGTTTGGATTTGTTAAGCTTATGAACTAAACAGATGGTATGAAGCTTTCTGCGGTTCTCAAGTTTCAGCCATCTCATGCTGTTGATGAACGGTGTAATATGTTGCCAATCATTTCTACGGAGACTTAGAACGAAGCGCACACAGCAGTTTTGTATCCTCTGGAGTTTAGCTGAGGTGTATTTCGTTATATTCGGACCGTAGATAACATCACAATAGTTCAGTTTCGAAAGTATTAATGCTTCCGATAGCTGATCTCAATTTTCCCCAACGGCCGAGCTCTCTCAATATCCTCAAATCTGACTATTCTTCCAATAATTAATGACATCTTCGTCCAATTGAATGTCGATGAGGAAATGCAGTCAATGAAGACAATGTTCCAAGTTCTCTGGATTACATTAATTAGCATGAGAGACACTTCTCTAGATGAGAGAGTATATTCCGACATTCTTCTGCTAATTGCGCGCCCCCGTAGCGACTCTTAAAAATAATTGCGCGCCAAGAAGCGGGTGAAATTCCCACTCATAAAGACCATCTCGCGCTAATTCCATCTCCCCGGGATTTACTGGAGGTTATTAAACAGAACGCTTTTCCATAGACGAAGTAACAGAAGATGGATCTGAGAGAGCGGGAATTACATTGTGTTTGTGTCGAATCACTGCCAGGCTCCCGATCTTGTAACTAAATACCTGTTAGACGTCATCAAACATTGGCTTTTCATAGCATATTGTTGCGATGTAAGTCAGAGCTTAAGACGGCTGGGTAGTGAGTTTGACCTTGAAGAGTTTTTTAATCGATTTTTATCAAGATCTTTTTCCAGTGTAAGTAATTTTCGGGTTCTAAACACCTGTTGGACACAATAAAACTAATAGCTTATTCCGAACTATGAAATTATTTTCATTGAACTGTTCTGAATGCACGTCCATAGCCCTATTTCGTTAACAATTACACTGGAAAAAGATATTGATAAAAATCGATTAAAAACTCGTCAAGGCCACGCTCACTACCAAGCCCTCTTAAATTTACAAATCTGTCAAGGGAAACTAACACTTTTCCTGTTTCAAGATACTGTACCAAAAAACAGAATTGGTAAAACAATCATTGACCATTTGTTCAAATGAATATTCATGTCAATGTGTCTCAGCTGACAATTCAAAATGTTTAACTTGTTTGGAAAAAGTATTCATTTAGAAGAAAAAAAAACATAAATACATTCAATTCATTATAATTCAATTATTCAATACAGCACAGTTCTAAAAAAACTGTAAATTTAGTATAAATTTTAATAAAATATTATTAAAAACTGTATTACTCTACAATATTCAAAATTGTAAATAATATGTTTTGTTTAAGGTTGTTTTCCAATAATCTGCTAACAGTAGGTAATTAAATTAACACATTGATTCTAGGAATGCCATTGGTGGTTTCCATGACAATACAATACAGTCCTAATCAACCGTTTAAAAGTTAGTAGGGTATTGAAAGACTAGCTTTTAATCGTAAAAAATAAATAATGTATGTAATAATTTTTCTTTTGTATAATCAATTAAGATAATCAATCATTATCAACTGGATGAGAAATAAGAAAGGTTCATGATGTTTTGTATTATCTCAAGGGAATGTTTGGCTGTTCACTTGAGTCTGTGGTTCGCTCTCAAGGGAAGGGTTCTCTTGTTTTTCCCGGCCACCAGGAGCTGTGTGCTGATGAGAGAAATGAATTCATTGTGATCAACAGGTTTTGTTTGGAGTTGTCGCTCAAGTGTTTCAAGAGTCTTCTTGTGCTTCCGAGAGATGGCGTACAGCGCTGCGATGCGGGTGAACACAGAACTAGATCTCATTCATTATCAACTCTTTGGGGTTTAAGAACTTAGAATAAGAACTGTACACGAAAATGTTCATACGACTAGACAAATTGCAAAACTAGATAGGTACTTTAAAGATAATTGAAAATCTACACAAAATTATTATCTTTATTTCAGTTAATAGGACTTTCACAAGTTACAAGTAAATACATTTTATTTTTTTAGTCGTCTTACTGTTCTTCTTTTGTGAAAATGGACGGTGGGAAGGAGGCGGTCATGACGTATTAGTACAATATTTCAATATGTAAAAAATATCTTAGTTTTTGTGCTATTACATTACCTACTCTTGAATTGTAATAAATTATAAAATATATGTAATGAAATGAAATGTGAAGAAATATAATTAAATCTTAATTTTAAGGGCCAGCTTTCAATGCCTTGCTAACTTTTAAACAGTCAATTAGGACTATATTGCCATGGCAACAACCAATGACCCTTGTAATTTAAGTTAAATTTAAAGAAATACCATTAACATTGGATTGAAATTGGGAAATGGCCGGCTTTTGTTTCTGGACTGAGGGAAACTCGGTCATGAAGGACGGCAACTGGAATCGAACTCGGGAGCGCAATTCCAAAGTGTAGACAGGACATGGGTTCGATTCCCAGCAGATGCGTGACATTTCAAGTACCTACCGTATAAAAAGCTTCGTACCGAGTACTTTTTATGTTTAAATTTTGTAAAGCCGGGTCCACATAGACCGTTTTTGCGTTTTGAGGTTTTATTCTTGTAGCCAACCACAAGTCCAGAAACAACTCACGGCAAACTTGTGATTGGTTTATAAAAAAAGAAAACGCAAAACGCAAAAATGGTCTATAAACTATTCTCTCTATAGCAACTAAATGTTTTTCTCTGTTATTACCCCCCGAAAAGACACGTTTTCCTCCTGATTTTCCCCGACCAGCTCGTGATTCTCGTCACACAGAAGTCGATCAGGGTCAACACAAAGCCGCGCATTGAATATTAAATCTGCTCGCTTCACGGCCTACTGGGTCCGGGTCGGGAGGGCGCAGTTTCAAACACTCTCCTCTCTTCATTCCTAATGTCCATCCGGCCGAGTCCAATTGCGTGCAGTCATAACATTTTCGTCGCTCTCTTTGTCCGAGACGCTGACTTCCGGACGACGTCGATGATATGACATCACGACGCCCTCGACGCCGCCGACGAACGGGCGGACGCACGCGTGGACGCACAGGAGGGTCGTGGTCACACGGGGGGGGGGGGGGGGGGGGGATGAAACAGTGTGACTGTTTTCAAGGAACCAGGATGTGATGTTTTGTAAGTATGGAGGGTTGCTTTTTACATCACTTCGTTTTTTGCAACAAAGGAAGTATAATAACAATTGTATTTTTCCACTGAATTTAGATGAAGAACGGGCCCTCATTTTTGAAAGGTAATGCGAGGGATGTCAGATGACTTTTAAGATTGTTGAGTCTTGCTTATGAATCGTAATTGTTACTATTACAATACAACAATTAATTACCTTTTCAAAATTAACACTCGACCGATTTCTTCTTGTGGTTTCTCTCAGTCGAGAGCAAATGCTGGGAAGGTCAGCTACTGATAGGTCCCTTCCCATCATCAATCTTTACATATTCTTCATCATCATCTCCCAATCATCATCATAATCATTCATCCGTCGCCATTAGCGTAGATTCAAACGAGTACGCCATAAAACACATTTAAAATAAAAACCCGACAAGTTTATTATGCATTTATATTAGAATATTGTAAAATATTCTCTTACTCAATTTGGAGTTCAATTACACAACACAGAGCAAATAGCCAATTTATCGCTAACGAGCAATTTTCATTTAATTCAGATTCAATGTTCTCTTTTATAAATATTACAATTCATTTCCGTGCCTTGACAATGAGAGCAGTTTCGTTAAATGTCCATCATTATCGAGAGATCTAGTGGAGCGGTCGCTCCACCCAGCCAAGTCGTACCGTACACTCACACGCACTCAACATACCGTAAATGCCTAATAACTGAGGAGCAGACCAACCACTTTTACTGTAAGCAACAACATGGCATTTTCGGCCTACTGGATCATAAAATTGGAAAATCTCACATTGTTGTGAAATATCTTAATTTCGAGCTATGGCCCACCCCACTCCATATACTAAATTTGGGAACAATAGGTTATGCCATTTGCGTGCTAGAGGGCCGTGAAAACAGTGAAATTACACCCCTTTTAAAACCTATCTGATGATGATGATAATGATATCAGGAAACACCGCTATCACCGCCACAGCCTAAACGGCTTAGCCGATCGATCTGAAATTTTTACCACATGTGCACTTTTGGCGTCTGAGGTGCCTTTTTATAAATCAAACCGGTAGTCGCCATTTTGAAACCGGAAGTGACGTCATATCTCAAAAACGGCTTAACCGATCGGAACGAAATTTGCGCCAATCGATTCAGACGGTCCTCTTTATGAAATAACAATAGTTAAATTAAAGTTTTCTAATTACTGAAACCGGAAATGACGTCATAGTTTAGCGAAATCTGCTTAAATTCACTTCCCTTTATATAAAAACCAACTATATATTCAGAAGGCTTATAATGAAATATTAGTATTTATATACATATTAATACCTACAATGTGTAAGAGCTTTCAGCCGCCATTTTGAAAACCGGAAGTGATGTCATATCTCGAAAACGGCTGGACCTATTGGAACGATGCTTTCGCAATTCTTCATGGCATATCACTTTAAGTTTAAATTTAGCTCCAAACAATATTTTTTTAGTAACTAATTCGGAAATGGCGTATTTTTTTAAAGGAATTAGCCATTGTTGCCCTAATTAGTTTTACAAGTTGTGTAAATAAACTAAAAAAATAAGTGATATCCCCATAAAAAACACTCCGTGTAAAAAAACAGCCAAGTCTCTTCAACTAAAAAAAAAAATTATGAAATCTAAAAATTCTGCACTGAAACGTAGTGATATCAAAAAATGAGCCAAGTCAAAACTTTATTTGAAAATTAAAAAATACTTGGCGCATCGATTTTTAGGGCATTGTAGGTATAGGTACTATAAGTATATGTATTTATATCTAGCCTATACTTCTAAGCTATTTATATACACGATGCGCCAAGTATTTTTTAATTTTCAAATAAAGTTTTGACTTGGCTCATTTTTTGATATCACTACGTTTCAGTGCAGAATTTTTAGATTTCATAATTTTTTTTTTTTTAGTTGAAGAGACTTGGCTGTTTTTTTACACGGAGTGTTTTTTATGGTATGTAATTAAGTTTCCTCTACACTGATGATTTGTTCCATGCACCTACGCATGTAACTGAATACAGTAGGCCGTGACCTATATCTTCGAACATCGCAGAAACCTCAGCTTAGGGGTGGAGGAGCCGGCTTGAGGGTTGTTTGCGGCTTTGGTGGAGGTGCCAGGTCATATTTCTGCTACATTTACACAAACCACCCCCTCGAAAACGTTTCGCGGTCTTATTGCTAGCGGGATATGACTTCTAAAATTACACAATTTTCCACACAAAAAAACGAGCAAGGCGACGAAAACGAGGGCTCGAATGCGTTCAAGTCATCCTAAATTATCCAGAGCTTTTAGAGTGCTTTAAACCGTCGTAAAGGGGTGCAGGTTTCCACCGCGCGCGGCGCTAGTCGTCGTCGCGACGCCCCCCCCCCCCTTCCTCCACTCCAGGACGTAATGAAGCATCACTTACTCGTTTTACCTCCTTTGTGACGGGGCGAGGGGCCTTTTTTTGGATAGGGAAAAGAGGGGTGGTTGCTTTGACGCTAGTAACGGAAGTTGGAAAACCACCCTCAGTGACATTTCAAATCACCAGTACCAGAAATCACCCCATCATCATCATCGTCGTCGTCGGCGACATTCCTCCCCCCCCCCCCCCCCCCCCCCCTTCTGATTCAACCCCTAGCAACCACCGACCCAACAAAGTACACTCGGCGAAATAGGGATGCAGAAATTGATGCATTAAGTCTTTTATAAAATTGTCACCCTCTGAAAATGAGTCCATTTATTTACCATTAGCCGGCGCAGTGGGCGCTGATGGGCTGATAATGGCGCCACCAAGTGATTAGCGCCCTGAGCTCACTTGACGCATTTCGTCACGTCATCAATGAGATGGGATCTCAAGAATATTAAGTGTGAAACTTTCAATTCAAGTTGGAAGTTTTTCACCCTGAAGTCAGCCTCAGTCGGAGAAAGAAAAAACAAGTGGCGTACACAAATATTATATTTATATACCTCAGAAATAGATGGCAGGAAGTACATTTCAATTTGTCTTTAGGTGAGCTTAAAGCCAGCCATTTTCCTTCATCCAATCATATTAGTAATGGTGACACTGACTTAGTCAATGTGTATGAGAGCACTGCATTATAACTGTATTTGGTGACATCAGTAAAATGGCAATTGATAGAGCTTCATTACATCAAGACAAAAGTGTGCAACTCTGAATAAATACGGCTGGTGTGTTATATTCCACGGTTCTTATCAAACCACCTAGACAACATTAAGCAACATTGAGCGGGGTCAGTTCTTGGATGGGTGACCGTTGAGTCAGAGAAACTGGGGTGTTTGGGGGTTAGTGTGACGACATCCCTCCACCTGTTATCAGTCTCTCGACGGCGCGGGTTGTGGAGGCTTTCGTCATAGCTTTCGCAATGAATGACGCCATTCTTCTTGGAAAGGCAAATAACGTGAAATGAAAAGTGAAATAGAAGCGCCCACGCGCACTCAAGTAGGCGCAGTGAAATCTCTATGAAGATCTTTGAACATTGATTTGTTTCTTCCCTCGGGTTATTGGTTATTTTTTCACCCATCCGAATGAATTGACCGTACGCTTCTCTCGTTTCATCAATTTCACCCTTTGTGAGATTTCAATTTGACGTCTATAATTAAATTTCTCTAAAATTAGGGAATCGGAATTGAAGTGGAAGGGATGGTGGAGAGGCAGACAAAAGAACGGGGGGGGGGGGGGAGATTTGACATCGGGAGGGAAGACTTTTCAAAAAGCCATTTCGTTTCGAAACACGAGTCTTATCAAACATAATTATTATTATAGGTAGGTACTTCTGGGCGAGGTTTCTGCGACGGTTAGCACGGGAGTCGCGTTGCTTCCGTTGCGTTTCGCTCGGCCTGGAGTGTTCTTGTTTGAATGATGAATCTGCTCCTGTGTTCTTGGAAACCCGAGCTGCGAAATGAGAATAATGCACGGAGTCGGAGTTCTAAAGATCAACACAGAGGCTTAGGGCTCATTGGGAGAGAAAAATATTCGACTTCGGGAAATTGAAAACTTATTTTTGAATGAGAATTAAAATGCCGTGTGATTCCCTCGTTTTTGGAAGTTTTTATTCGAGTCTTTTCAAGTCTTTGAGATTATTGCTGAGCGATGAGAGCTGGAGAGAGTTGAATACAGAGAGCTTGGATATCCAATATGGCCGAGCTCGTAAATATTTACTCATATATTTTTGTCCCAAATAAAGCAATGATGTAAGATCAATGAGCGATGAAATTGAGATATTATTTCGTACGCAATTCTACTGGGATATTTTGAATGGAGAACAAAATGCTTTATATTTTATAGTGTCACGTGTAATCATCTCATTGTTGGCGACCATCTTGATGGCATGATTCAGAATAGCTGTGATTCTCGATAATTGATACTTTTAATAGTTATCTGGGCGGTTGTAGACTTCAGAGAAGCATAAATACGAAAAGAAATCGCTCACTACATAAATACATCGATTTTATTCCATTTTAAGTTAAATATAGCCCGTCAACATGTCAATATAATGTCACATTCTAACAAAAATATATATAAAAGTGCTCTACTATTCAGTTACAATGAGTTACAACAGGTACAAGCAGCAATGATCATTTCATCCAACTTTAACTTTTGATATCAGATAATTTATAACGCTCTCAACTATCTCATAGTATTGAAGAATATTTGTTGAACAAACATCATTACATGAATAAGTGAATAACATTGTAATGAGCTGTTGCTTTGAGCACAATTAGTTTCGATAAACAAGAATTAGATTCGACCAAGTCCAATATCATTGGCAGCAAGAAGATGACATGTTAAAACATGTTATGTAGGTCAAGAAGCAGTTAGTGAAACAATAAAATGAAAATGAACTATTGACGAAATGTTTGAAACTAATGATCTGGGGGGTCATTCCTGTACGTGTTTTCCACTCACTTATCTTAAATCTGCTCTCTTATCTTAACTTTTACGAATATTGCGATTCCTGTAGCATTTTAACTCTCTTAAAGTTACGATTTTATCGTAAAAGTTAGACCACCTAGGTAGGTGCCCTAAGTCGACATTCGTAAAGTTACGATATTCGCGCCTGCGCAGTGAAGAGCCTTCTTGAGTATGCTTGCATGCATTGAAAAATTTCACATTTTTTTAAGATTTTAAAAAATAAAGAAAATAAGAAGGGAAACCACTATTGCAAAATTTAGACAAAATTTTATAAGAAATTTACAAATTAAATTTTTTCAAGATATATAAAAAAGTAAAATCACTACTTGTCAAAATTCAGATTAATTTTTATAAAATTTACACAAATAATTTTATTAGGATTTAAAAAAAAAGAAGTTAAATCACTACTACTACTGCAAAATTTAGCCAAAATTTTATAACATTTTCAAAAATATTTTTTAGGATTTAAAAAAAAAAGTTAAATTACTACTACAAAATTTAGCCAAAATTTTATAAAATTTTCATAAAAGATTTTTTTTCAATATTTAATTTAAGAACTAAAACAGAAGCTAAAACATTGCAAAATTTGCAATAGTGTTGCAATAGTATTTTTAAATAGCTTAATTTGTTTTAATCCTGATGACAAATTAATTGTGAACATTTTATAAAATTTTTGCTTTTATAAAATATTTTTATATTTTTTATTAGCTTCATATATTTTTTTATATTTTGAATAAAAAATATTTGTAAAATTTTATAAAATTTTGTCAAAAATGTAAAAAAAAAATCGGTAAAGTGTCCGGGGAAGATTTGGTAATCTGTCCGTCGGGAAAGTGTCCGCCCCTGTTTTTCGGTAATGTGTCCGTCGGTAATTTGTCCTTTGGTAAACAGCCCTACATGGTGGACACAAAGAAATTCCAACAACAAATGAAAGCTTTTCATTTAAAACGTTCGAAATTCAGTGACAAGTCGTTCGAAAATTTTCCCGCAAAGTCAATTCGTGTAAGATCGGAAGTAATCGGGACCACTCGGGAAATGCCGATAAAGTAGTCATCGTAAAGTTAAGAGAGTGATACGATTTGTGAAAAAAACGTTCAGGAATTAGGACGGATCGTAAATATTTCACTATCTTAACGCTCTCTTAACATTTAAGATCAGAGAGTATATTTACGATAATTGTAAAAACGTACAGGAATGCCACCCCTGGAAATTATCTGTGAATTAACATCTCAATGATATTGCAGGTGAGTTTCTGGAGTTACGAACATCGAGAACGGAATACTAGATATTATGTCATCCCTCTGCTGCCAGCATTGTAATGTGATCTCTAAGCGTGACCGTGACATCACGTCGTCACGCTGGCTGTCACCAACACGTGACCCGGCGTCAAGCAATCAATGCGCCTAGCTGGAATACCCGGGGGGGGGGGGGGGGGGGGGTTACATGCAGTTTCCTAGCCATTCGCTCATGCAGTTTCCACTTCATGTTCCTACACAATCTTTTGTTGTCTTTTAATTATTCTGTATCCAAGTAGATTAGGAACATAGATTACTTTTAATAGCAGTTATGTTTTGATTTTGCTGTGTTTATTATCGTACTATTCTGCAACTAATCAAAGAATTTGCCTCTCGACTTTGAGAAATCATAAGAATTTCTCAGTCAGGAAAGACGGTATCGGGATTCAATGCAAGTTCATTCAAAGAGTCAATAGTGTTAGGTCTGTTTATCTGGCCGATAGCTATATCATACTTTATAAGGAGTTTCTAAGACACAATGTTTACCTAACAAAAACCAGCGTAATGCATATTGATACAAACTAGATGCATTACCTACTTACATCTCATTGAGTTGATATTAATTATTTTCAAAAGTCCTGATTCAAATTTCTAGGTGACACACAAATTTTCCGGTCGCTGCATCAAAGTTTATCATCATGAAACAAGTTATAAAAAAAACTCGTGGGAACCAAAAAAATCACATGAATTCACCATTCCAGTAGCAATGTTTCCGTTCCAGTAAGTAAATTAGTTTGGCATCGCATAACAGATGGCTCTGTCGGCGTTAAATAATGCATTTGTTCGCTCGCGCTCTGTGTGGCGCTGCATTAGTGATGACGTCACTCCTTGCTAACGCGATGCTCTTTATACACGAGGCTAGACGTGTTGGAAGCAGGCAGCGAATGTGGGTTATGAGTTGTGTGGGATGTTCCGTGACAGAGGTAGAAGGGCGGAAGTCTATTGCAAGATTCTTGAGGTGAATTCGATAACCAGTGATTCTGCCTTCATCCAATCATATTTTGTAAGGGTGACATGAGTCATTGTGTAGTTTCAATAATGTATTTGTTGAAATCCGTCAAATAGTAAATGATAGAGCTTCATAACAAGTCATTCCAAAAGTGTGTAACGCAAAATCGAGTAAATGGACTTACGCCCTTCTACGTCTGAGGTACAGAAATATTTTAGACCCCTGAGACTTTGTTGAGCGAGCGTAGCGAGCGATACCACGGTACTCTTATGGCACTTTCTCTGTGTGTTTTTTGTTTTTTTGTTTTTTTGGTGTTTTGTTTTGCCTTCACTTCCCAGGTCAAACCGCACAACCAATCGATCTGAAATTTTGCACACATACTAACGTAATCTAAGCGGTCTCTGGGATCGTTTTTGAACGGGATCCTGTGATTGGTTCAAATTTAAAAAAAAAATATCTTTCGATTGGTTTGTCCGATCAATTTTAAATTTTGAATATTCATTGCGACCAACATTGTCCCCAATCTTACAAAGTTTCAGCCAAATCCTCCCAATCCTATACGTTTCATGTTTAAAAGATATCAAAAAATCAAAACTTGGCATTGCATATTTGTACCTTTTGGAAAAAAATGCATAAAACTAGTATTAAAGTTGTGTATTTTTTCACAAGTTTTTGTTGAAATAACGATACTTATTGTACCCCCCCCCCCCCATTGCATGCAGCAAATACAAAACCAAACACCGTAGTTTATGGTTTTGAAAATAGAACATGTATTTTCCCCTCGCCTTGAACAAAAAACAACTGCGACTGAAAATACGTACCTATATCGATGATTGGTGCACATTGGGGGAGTGCATACGCGACTCTGCTTGCTAACTGATGCTCTACCTTGTGTTGTAATCATGCAGGGAATGTAGGTTATGCATTGTGTACGCGTTGCTCGAGCTTCTCAGAGATTCGAATTGCTCGGAAGTGCGACGTTGTTATTATGTCATCCCATCATCTAGTCCAGACGACACGCGACTCTGCTTGCTAACTGATGCTCTACCTTGTGTTGTAATCATGCAGGGAATGTAGGTTATGCATTGTGTACGCGTTGCTCGAGCTTCTCAGAGATTCGAATTGCTCGGAAGTGCGACTTTGTTATTATGTCATCCAATCATCTAGTCCAGACGACACGCGACTCTGCTTGCTAACTGATGCTCTGCCTTGTGTTGTAATCATGCAGGGAATGTAGGTTATGCATTGTGTACGCGTTGCTCGAGCTTCTCAGAGATTCGAATTGCTCGGAAGTGCGACGTTGTTATTATGTCATCCCATCATCTAGTCCAGACGACACGCGACTCTGCTTGCTAACTGATGCTCTACCTTGTGTTGTAATCATGCAGGGAATGTAGGTTATGCATTGTGTACGCGTTGCTCGAGCTTATCAGAGATTCGAATTGCTCGGAAGTGCGACGTTGTTATTATGTCATCCAATCATCTAGTCCAGACGACACGCGACTCTGCTTGCTAACTGATGCTCTACCTTGTGTTGTAATCATGCAGGGAATGTAGGTTATGCATTGTGTACGCATTGCTCGAGCTTATCAGAGATTCGAATTGCTCGGAAGTGCGACGTTGTTATTATGTCATCCAATCATCTAGTCCAGACGACACGCGACTCTGCTTGCTAACTGATGCTCTACCTTGTGTTGTAATCATGCAGGGAATGTAGGTTATGCATTGTGTACGCGTTGCTCGAGCTTCTCAGAGATTCGAATTGCTCGGAAGTGCGACGTTGTTATTATGTCATCCAATCATCTAGTCCAGACGACACGAGACTCTGCTTGCTAACTGATGCTCTACCTTGTGTTGTAATCATGCAGGGAATGTAGGTTATGCATTGTGTACGCATTGCTCGAGCTTATCAGAGATTCGAATTGCTCGGAAGTGCGACGTTGTTATTATGTCATCCAATCATCTAGTCCAGACGACACGCGACTCTGCTTGCTAACTGATGCTCTACCTTGTGTTGTAATCATGCAGGGAATGTAGGTTATGCATTGTGTACGCATTGCTCGAGCTTATCAGAGATTCGAATTGCTCGGAAGTGCGACGTTGTTATTATGTCATCCAATCATCTAGTCCAGACGACACGAGACTCTGCTTGCTAACTGATGCTCTACCTTGTGTTGTAATCATGCAGGGAATGTAGGTTATGCATTGTGTACGCGTTGCTCGAGCTTATCAGAGATTCGAATTGCTCGGAAGTGCGACGTTGTTATTATGTCATCCAATCATCTAGTCCAGACGACACGCGACTCTGCTTGCTAACTGATGCTCTGCCTTGTGTTGTAATCATGCAGGGAATGTAGGTTATGCATTGTGTACGCGTTGCTCGAGCTTCTCAGAGATTCGAATTGCTCGGAAGTGCGACGTTGTTATTATGTCATCCAATCATCTAGTCCAGACGACACGCGACTCTGCTTGCTAACTGATGCTCTGCCTTGTGTTGTAATCATGCAGGGAATGTAGGTTATGCATTGTGTACGCGTTGCTCGAGCTTATCAGAGATTCGAATTGCTCGGAAGTGCGACGTTGTTATTATGTCATCCAATCATCTAGTCCAGACGACACGAGACTCTGCTTGCTAACTGATGCTCTACCTTGTGTTGTAATCATGCAGGGAATGTAGGTTATGCATTGTGTACGCGTTGCTCGAGCTTCTCAGAGATTCGAATTGCTCGGAAGTGCGACGTTGTTATTATGTCATCCAATCATCTAGTCCAGACGACACGAGACTCTGCTTGCTAACTGATGCTCTGCCTTGTGTTGTAATCATGCAGGGAATGTAGGTTATGCATTGTGTACGCGTTGCTCGAGCTTATCAGAGATTCGAATTGCTCGGAAGTGCGACGTTGTTATTATGTCATCCCATCATCTAGTCCAGACGACACGCGACTCTGCTTGCTAACTGATGCTCTACCTTGTGTTGTAATCATGCAGGGAATGTAGGTTATGCATTGTGTACGCGTTGCTCGAGCTTCTCAGAGATTCGAATTGCTCGGAAGTGCGACGTTGTTATTATGTCATCCAATCATCTAGTCCAGACGACACGCGACTCTGCTTGCTAACTGATGCTCTACCTTGTGTTGTAATCATGCAGGGAATGTAGGTTATGCATTGTGTACGCGTTGCTCGAGCTTCTCAGAGATTCGAATTGCTCGGAAGTGCGACGTTGTTATTATGTCATCCCATCATCTAGTCCAGACGACACGCGACTCTGCTTGCTAACTGATGCTCTACCTTGTGTTGTAATCATGCAGGGAATGTAGGTTATGCATTGTGTACGCATTGCTCGAGCTTATCAGAGATTCGAATTGCTCGGAAGTGCGACGTTGTTATTATGTCATCCAATCATCTAGTCCAGACGACACGCGACTCTGCTTGCTAACTGATGCTCTGCCTTGTGTTGTAATCATGCAGGGAATGTAGGTTATGCATTGTGTACGCGTTGCTCGAGCTTCTCAGAGATTCGAATTGCTCGGAAGTGCGACGTTGTTATTATGTCATCCAATCATCTAGTCCAGACGACACGCGACTCTGCTTGCTAACTGATGCTCTGCCTTGTGTTGTAATCATGCAGGGAATGTAGGTTATGCATTGTGTACGCGTTGCTCGAGCTTCTCAGAGATTCGAATTGCTCGGAAGTGCGACGTTGTTATTATGTCATCCAATCATCTAGTCCAGACGACACGCGACTCTGCTTGCTAACTGATGCTCTGCCTTGTGTTGTAATCATGCAGGGAATGTAGGTTATGCATTGTGTACGCGTTGCTCGAGCTTCTCAGAGATTCGAATTGCTCGGAAGTGCGACGTTGTTATTATGAAATCCCATCATCTAGTCCAGACGACACGAGACTCTGCTTGCTAACTGATGCTCTGCCTTGTGTTGTAATCATGCAGGGAATGTAGGTTATGCATTGTGTACGCGTTGCTCGAGCTTCTCAGAGATTCGAATTGCTCGGAAGTGCGACGTTGTTATTATGTCATCCCATCATCTAGTCCAGACGACACGCGACTCTGCTTGCTAACTGATGCTCTGCCTTGTGTTGTAATCATGCAGGGAATGTAGGTTATGCATTGTGTACGCGTTGCTCGAGCTTCTCAGAGATTCGAATTGCTCGGAAGTGCGACGTTGTTATTATGTCATCCCATCATCTAGTCCAGACGACACGAGACTCTGCTTGCTAACTGATGCTCTGCCTTGTGTTGTAATCATGCAGGGAATGTAGGTTATGCATTGTGTACGCGTTGCTCGAGCTTATCAGAGATTCGAATTGCTCGGAAGTGCGACGTTGTTATTATGTCATCCAATCATCTAGTCCAGACGACACGAGACTCTGCTTGCTAACTGATGCTCTACCTTGTGTTGTAATCATGCAGGGAATGTAGGTTATGCATTGTGTACGCGTTGCTCGAGCTTCTCAGAGATTCGAATTGCTCGGAAGTGCGACGTTGTTATTATGTCATCCAATCATCTAGTCCAGACGACACGAGACTCTGCTTGCTAACTGATGCTCTGCCTTGTGTTGTAATCATGCAGGGAATGTAGGTTATGCATTGTGTACGCGTTGCTCGAGCTTATCAGAGATTCGAATTGCTCGGAAGTGCGACGTTGTTATTATGTCATCCCATCATCTAGTCCAGACGACACGCGACTCTGCTTGCTAACTGATGCTCTGCCTTGTGTTGTAATCATGCAGGGAATGTAGGTTATGCATTGTGTACGCGTTGCTCGAGCTTCTCAGAGATTCGAATTGCTCGGAAGTGCGACGTTGTTATTATGTCATCCAATCATCTAGTCCAGACGACACGCGACTCTGCTTGCTAACTGATGCTCTACCTTGTGTTGTAATCATGCAGGGAATGTAGGTTATGCATTGTGTACGCGTTGCTCGAGCTTCTCAGAGATTCGAATTGCTCGGAAGTGCGACGTTGTTATTATGTCATCCCATCATCTAGTCCAGACGACACGCGACTCTGCTTGCTAACTGATGCTCTGCCTTGTGTTGTAATCATGCAGGGAATGTAGGTTATGCATTGTGTACGCGTTGCTCGAGCTTCTCAGAGATTCGAATTGCTCGGAAGTGCGACTTTGTTATTATGTCATCCCATCATCTAGTCCAGACGACACGCGACTCTGCTTGCTAACTGATGCTCTACCTTGTGTTGTAATCATGCAGGGAATGTAGGTTATGCATTGTGTACGCGTTGCTCGAGCTTATCAGAGATTCGAATTGCTCGGAAGTGCGACGTTGTTATTATGTCATCCAATCATCTAGTCCAGACGACACGCGACTCTGCTTGCTAACTGATGCTCTGCCTTGTGTTGTAATCATGCAGGGAATGTAGGTTATGCATTGTGTACGCGTTGCTCGAGCTTCTCAGAGATTCGAATTGCTCGGAAGTGCGACGTTGTTATTATGTCATCCAATCATCTAGTCCAGACGACACGCGACTCTGCTTGCTAACTGATGCTCTACCTTGTGTTGTAATCATGCAGGGAATGTAGGTTATGCATTGTGTACGCGTTGCTCGAGCTTCTCAGAGATTCGAATTGCTCGGAAGTGCGACTTTGTTATTATGTCATCCCATCATCTAGTCCAGACGACACGCGACTCTGCTTGCTAACTGATGCTCTACCTTGTGTTGTAATCATGCAGGGAATGTAGGTTATGCATTGTGTACGCGTTGCTCGAGCTTCTCAGAGATTCGAATTGCTCGGAAGTGCGACGTTGTTATTATGTCATCCAATCATCTAGTCCAGACGACACGCGACTCTGCTTGCTAACTGATGCTCTGCCTTGTGTTGTAATCATGCAGGGAATGTAGGTTATGCATTGTGTACGCGTTGCTCGAGCTTCTCAGAGATTCGAATTGCTCGGAAGTGCGACGTTGTTATTATGTCATCCAATCATCTAGTCCAGACGACACGAGACTCTGCTTGCTAACTGATGCTCTACCTTGTGTTGTAATCATGCAGGGAATGTAGGTTATGCATTGTGTACGCATTGCTCGAGCTTATCAGAGATTCGAATTGCTCGGAAGTGCGACGTTGTTATTATGTCATCCAATCATCTAGTCCAGACGACACGCGACTCTGCTTGCTAACTGATGCTCTACCTTGTGTTGTAATCATGCAGGGAAGTACGCGTTGCTCGAGCTTCTCAGAGATTCGAATTGCTCGGAAGTGCGACGTTGTTATTATGTCATCCAATCATCTAGTCCAGACGACACGCGACTCTGCTTGCTAACTGATGCTCTGCCTTGTGTTGTAATCATGCAGGGAATGTAGGTTATGCATTGTGTACGCATTGCTCGAGCTTATCAGAGATTCGAATTGCTCGGAAGTGCGACGTTGTTATTATGTCATCCCATCATCTAGTCCAGACGACACGCGACTCTGCTTGCTAACTGATGCTCTGCCTTGTGTTGTAATCATGCAGGGAATGTAGGTTATGCATTGTGTACGCATTGCTCGAGCTTCTCAGAGATTCGAATTGCTCGGAAGTGCGACGTTGTTATTATGTCATCCAATCATCTAGTCCAGACGACACGCGACTCTGCTTGCTAACTGATGCTCTACCTTGTGTTGTAATCATGCAGGGAATGTAGGTTATGCATTGTGTACGCGTTGCTCGAGCTTATCAGAGATTCGAATTGCTCGGAAGTGCGACGTTGTTATTATGTCATCCAATCATCTAGTCCAGACGACACGCGACTCTGCTTGCTAACTGATGCTCTACCTTGTGTTGTAATCATGCAGGGAAGTACGCGTTGCTCGAGCTTCTCAGAGATTCGAATTGCTCGGAAGTGCGACGTTGTTATTATGTCATCCAATCATCTAGTCCAGACGACACGCGACTCTGCTTGCTAACTGATGCTCTGCCTTGTGTTGTAATCATGCAGGGAATGTAGGTTATGCATTGTGTACGCATTGCTCGAGCTTATCAGAGATTCGAATTGCTCGGAAGTGCGACGTTGTTATTATGTCATCCCATCATCTAGTCCAGACGACACGCGACTCTGCTTGCTAACTGATGCTCTGCCTTGTGTTGTAATCATGCAGGGAATGTAGGTTATGCATTGTGTACGCGTTGCTCGAGCTTATCAGAGATTCGAATTGCTCGGAAGTGCGACGTTGTTATTATGTCATCCAATCATCTAGTCCAGACGACACGCGACTCTGCTTGCTAACTGATGCTCTGCCTTGTGTTGTAATCATGCAGGGAATGTAGGTTATGCATTGTGTACGCGTTGCTCGAGCTTCTCAGAGATTCGAATTGCTCGGAAGTGCGACGTTGTTATTATGTCATCCAATCATCTAGTCCAGACGACACGCGACTCTGCTTGCTAACTGATGCTCTGCCTTGTGTTGTAATCATGCAGGGAATGTAGGTTATGCATTGTGTACGCGTTGCTCGAGCTTCTCAGAGATTCGAATTGCTCGGAAGTGCGACGTTGTTATTATGTCATCCCATCATCTAGTCCAGACGACACGCGACTCTGCTTGCTAACTGATGCTCTACCTTGTGTTGTAATCATGCAGGGAATGTAGGTTATGCATTGTGTACGCATTGCTCGAGCTTATCAGAGATTCGAATTGCTCGGAAGTGCGACGTTGTTATTATGTCATCCAATCATCTAGTCCAGACGACACGAGACTCTGCTTGCTAACTGATGCTCTGCCTTGTGTTGTAATCATGCAGGGAATGTAGGTTATGCATTGTGTACGCATTGCTCGAGCTTATCAGAGATTCGAATTGCTCGGAAGTGCGACTTTGTTATTATGTCATCCAATCATCTAGTCCAGACGACACGCGACTCTGCTTGCTAACTGATGCTCTACCTTGTGTTGTAATCATGCAGGGAATGTAGGTTATGCATTGTGTACGCATTGCTCGAGCTTATCAGAGATTCGAATTGCTCGGAAGTGCGACTTTGTTATTATGTCATCCCATCATCTAGTCCAGACGACACGCGACTCTGCTTGCTAACTGATGCTCTACCTTGTGTTGTAATCATGCAGGGAATGTAGGTTATGCATTGTGTACGCGTTGCTCGAGCTTCTCAGAGATTCGAATTGCTCGGAAGTGCGACGTTGTTATTATGTCATCCAATCATCTAGTCCAGACGACACGAGACTCTGCTTGCTAACTGATGCTCTACCTTGTGTTGTAATCATGCAGGGAATGTAGGTTATGCATTGTGTACGCGTTGCTCGAGCTTATCAGAGATTCGAATTGCTCGGAAGTGCGACGTTGTTATTATGTCATCCAATCATCTAGTCCAGACGACACGCGACTCTGCTTGCTAACTGATGCTCTACCTTGTGTTGTAATCATGCAGGGAATGTAGGTTATGCATTGTGTACGCGTTGCTCGAGCTTATCAGAGATTCGAATTGCTCGGAAGTGCGACGTTGTTATTATGTCATCCAATCATCTAGTCCAGACGACACGCGACTCTGCTTGCTAACTGATGCTCTACCTTGTGTTGTAATCATGCAGGGAATGTAGGTTATGCATTGTGTACGCGTTGCTCGAGCTTATCAGAGATTCGAATTGCTCGGAAGTGCGACGTTGTTATTATGTCATCCAATCATCTAGTCCAGACGACACGAGACTCTGCTTGCTAACTGATGCTCTGCCTTGTGTTGTAATCATGCAGGGAATGTAGGTTATGCATTGTGTACGCGTTGCTCGAGCTTATCAGAGATTCGAATTGCTCGGAAGTGCGACGTTGTTATTATGTCATCCCATCATCTAGTCCAGACGACACGCGACTCTGCTTGCTAACTGATGCTCTACCTTGTGTTGTAATCATGCAGGGAATGTAGGTTATGCATTGTGTACGCGTTGCTCGAGCTTATCAGAGATTCGAATTGCTCGGAAGTGCGACGTTGTTATTATGTCATCCAATCATCTAGTCCAGACGACACGAGACTCTGCTTGCTAACTGATGCTCTGCCTTGTGTTGTAATCATGCAGGGAATGTAGGTTATGCATTGTGTACGCGTTGCTCGAGCTTATCAGAGATTCGAATTGCTCGGAAGTGCGACGTTGTTATTATGTCATCCCATCATCTAGTCCAGACGACACGCGACTCTGCTTGCTAACTGATGCTCTACCTTGTGTTGTAATCATGCAGGGAATGTAGGTTATGCATTGTGTACGCGTTGCTCGAGCTTATCAGAGATTCGAATTGCTCGGAAGTGCGACGTTGTTATTATGTCATCCCATCATCTAGTCCAGACGACACGAGACTCGGCTTTCTGCGAACATTTACTAGTTGTATTTTAAAACGAGTGGGAAATTACTTTTAAATTACATTGCATTTTCGCTATTTTTTTCAAGAGTATAGCTTCTGGAAATATTATTACTAATATTATTATCTTTTTTTGGACGATTGAACAAATCTAAACTATTATGAATTGTGAATAATAGTATTTGTGGTTTTCTTGATTATTTCTTTATGTATGAGTATAGGTAAGTAGTAAAATTTCTAGACTTAAAAAATGAATAACTTTAAAGTGTATACACTCTTCCCTGCAGTATCAACCGTTAATTTCGTATCAACAAAACATTGATGATTAGTTGAACAATGTAAGTTCTACTTTTCGAACTATTTCCCATCAACATGGCAGTTATTGAGACCGTCTTGAAATTTTATGTTTATGAATAGGAGAATACTTCAAAAGAAACTAGAAAAATGTGAAATATATTTTATGAAAGAAGTAGGTATAGTTGCTAAACTCTGTTGCAATTTTCTCTGTCAGTGTCATCCACGGTCTATTTATTGCAAATACTCTTCAGCGTGCATTTCTATTTGCATCCACGACAAATATGCACTACAACGTGATATTGGCAGCACTCATAATCATTCTTTCCTGCACATCGATCCAGCTATCGTAATTATTCTATGGGCCCACGACAGGCAAATGAAAGGTACAAGGAAGAACGTTGGAAGTTCATTTTCAAGCTAGCGCCTCTATTTGAAACTTATGGCTCGAATCTCTGTTATTTTTGTCTCTCTGTCGTCTGTGCATTAGACATCGCCTGCCAAACGAAGTAACGGATTGGTTTCATCGGAAACTTGATTTGTAGCTGTACTTAGCTTGGCAATGGGGATGAAAGAAACTCTGTGTGCAAATTGAAACTGGAATCGTTTGACCAATCATCACCAAATTGTGCATGTGGTTTTTTCCAAACTTGTTTTTTACTTCAAGAGCTATGACAATTTACTGACATTTTTATGCACGATTTGAAATATTTGTCAAAATGTACCTATCACTTTTTGTATCATTGCCTCTTTGATGAATGAGTTAGATTACCTTCAAAGGGGTTCCCATGGTCGGTAGAGGAACATATTTCACACTAATTCGCATTCAATTCGAAGGCTCGCTTATTAACGCGTTACACAGAGCGTTTTCCTAGTACGAGGAGCAGTGTTGTGACTTATCTAGATAAAATTGTCTAGATAATTATCTAGATAATTATTTTTTATCTTTATCTTTATCAAGATAAATACTTTTCTTACTTTTACTTTTCTTTTCGTTATCTTTATCTTTATCTAGATAAAAAATATTTATCTATTTTAATTTTAAAATACCATAATGTAAATTAGAATTCATAATACCGGGTGGCGCAAAAAAATCACCCTGATTGAGAAATAACTATATCGAAACTGTTATAGATAGGATTCTGAAATTTGTACACATATTAGAAAACATACACAAATTTAATATTTGCAAGTTTCAAAAACATTTCTATAGTAGGAAAAAAGTTACAGCTGTTCAAATTTGGTTGTCAAAAAATTGATTATACGGAGCTCAATTAGCGCACGTCCAGAAAACTTCCAATGGCCCGGACGCTGTTTCTTCAAAACACCGTAAGATATCAAGCTGAAAATTTCAAATTATATTCAAAATAGATTCGATTCGATTGTGTAAAAATTTAAATCAATAACAATTTATGTAACGACAGTTATTGAATCTTGAAGTTGAGCTGGAAAACAGAATAGTGGGGAAAATATTCATTTTTTTAACGTTAGAAAATTAATCTACATATTCTGATTTTACGTTAAACTTCAAGATTTCATTCCATTCATTCAAATTGATTGACATTTTTACACACTTGATCTTATTTCAATATAATTTGAAATTTTCAGCTTTATATCGTACTACGCAGTTTTGAAGAAACATTGGAAGTTTTCTGGACGCGCGCTATTTGAGATCCGTATAATCCATTTTTTGACAACCAAATTTGAACAGCTGTAACTTTTTTCCTACAATTCGCGAAAACAAGGAACATCACTGACCTCTGGTGGATCCTTTGGTACTTGAGATAGGGTGCATAATGGAGGTTAAAAGGGGGTTATTTATATAAATAAATTATATTATATTTGCTTTAAGTTGTTTGTTATGGCTGAAAAAGTAAAATTGTAACTTATTGTACATTTCAATTGTTTCTCCTTTTCCACTGCCCTATGAAAGCAAGAACTTCTAAATAAAAAAGTGCATCTAAAAAGTTTCCTGTCAGAAGTGGCTCCATCACTTATGCGAATAGGAATGTTTTTGAAACCTGCACATATTAAATTTTGGTATGTTTTCTAATAAGTATGTGTACAAATTTCAGAATCCTACATAATAGTTTCGATATAGTGACTTCTCAATCAGGATGATTTTTTTTTTGCGAAACCCGGTATATTAAGGATAGAAGCTATTATGACTTACAATTTTATACTGACTTACATCATCGTTCCTACAAAAATTCAGTATCCTATCCCCCAATACTTTTCAAAACATTTGTTAGAAAATAATGTTATATATAATGAAATCGGTGATTGACCTGTGACGTTTCCAAATTTACGCATTAGAAAATTAAAATTATAATCCCCTATAATAATAATAATAGTCCCTTCCCTTTCAGTAAATTTTAATCACAGGCAGTAGGAACATCAATAATCTGGTTAGATATAAAGTTGGATAAAGTAACTGTTTGTAGATATACCTAATAATAATACCTGTAAAATTAAACTAGGAAAACGCTCAGTGTAACGCGTTGATGAGCGAGCACAGAACATGCAACATCCCCATAGTAACGATGCACGACACGGCACAAGACGATTTTCTCTGCAATTTTTCAACCTCCATAATACTCTGGATGAATAACAGAACCATTGTACCTTCTCCAGAAATCTCTTGTGACATCCCATACTAAACTCGTAAAATTACAATTAATACTTGACTGATTGGGCTTACAATATGTAAAATTTAATATTAAGTTGGTCTTGATCACCATGCAAAATTTGAACTTAATGTGAACATTTTTATTGTCGACCAATCAGAAGACATTATTTAAACTTAAACCAATTAGAGGATTTGGCCTTCGTACTGCATCCGATTTTATGCGCTAGCTCAAAAATGATTTCATTTTACTGTACATTGTGGATAGCTTGGCTGCTCTACAGGCCTTGCCTTGGAACAGAAGCTTAAAGAAGGCAGGGATATCGAACAAATAAGCGATACGTGATGGAGCCACTTCTGGCAGGAAAATGTTTAGATGCACTTTTTTGTTTTGATGTTCGTGTTTCCACAAGGCAGTGGAAAAGGAGAAACAAATGAAATGTAGATTTAGTTACAAGTTTACTTTTTCAGCCGTAACAAACAACTAAAGCAAATTTTATATAATTTATTTACATAAATAAACCCTTTACAACCGCCATTATCGTAGTACCAAAGAATCCACCAGAGGTCAGTCGTGTTCCTTATTTTCTCGAATACATTTTTCAAGATTATGGAATAAAATGACCTTAAAATGACAAAACTTTTAAAAATAACGACAGATTAGACTGAAAATTGGCAAAAATACCTAAAATGTTGGTACCAATGACCACGCGAAGTTTTAAGTTGATCGGTCAATCTGTTCTAGTTTAAATGTCAAAAATCACATGAAAAATGGTTTTAAATTTGAACCAATAGGAGGATTTGGCTGAAACTTTTTATGATTGGGTAGAATGTTGGTTGCAATGTTATTGCTAAATTTCAAATTGATCGAAGCAACCAATCGAAAGATATTTTTTTTAAATTTGAACCAATCACGGGAGCCCATTCAAAAACGATCCCAGGGACCGCATAGAGTACGTTAGTATGTGTACAAAATTTCAGATCGATTGCTTGAGCGGTTTGACCTGGGCTGTGACCACAAAAAAAAAAAAAAAACACACAGAGAAAGTGCCATAAGAGTACCGTGGTGACGCTCGCTACGCTCGCTCAATTAGACAAGATTTTAGAAAATTATCTTTTATCTTTTAATATTTATCTAGATAATTTTTTTTATCTTTATCTATTATTTTGTTTTGTTTTATAATTATTTATTTAGCTTTCGCTATTTTAGTATTACAAGTTATGTTACATACACTTAACAATATTTATTTTATATGTTACACTCTTCCTTTTTCAAGTATGCAATCATTTTCATTTTAAATTGACCCACAGTTTTACATTCAGTTAATTTATGATCTAATCTATTATATTCACTCACTCCATCCGACAAAACAGTTTTAAATCTAGACATTTGGACAAACAAGTTTAACTGACCTCTTGTGCCATGTTCATGAATTATCTAGATAATCTTTCAAAATATTATCTATTATCTTATCTAGATAAATTTTTGGCAGTTATCTATTATCTTTATCTAGATAAAAAAAAAATTATCTAGTCACAACACTGACGAGGAGTGAGATTTTAAAATATTCTCTCGAATTTGTAGGAGATTTAGATTTAAACAACTGGAGCTGTCAGTGTATTAGCATATCACTTTTCAGACGTGTATCTTCGAACTGCATCAAACTGCATTGTATCATTCCTCCCCTGTATCATTCAACTGTATGTTATACACGAAGATTTATCACTTGAAGTCAACGTCATCAAAGCATGGAGTTCAGCTCTCCAAGTGTCCACTTTGTGGGCGTGTCTTCTGTCAAACTCTCGCAACACAAAGACACTCATTAATGTCCGTATTCAAGACAACAATGAATGTTTATTTGCTTTGAGATGTCCAAACCCCTCAATTCCAGGTAGAAAGGTAAGCAGTTAGGGTAGTTATGTGTCCCAGAATAGAAGAAAAGAAACCATTGCCTCTATAAATTTGACCAGTAGTAAATGTCTTTGTGGGTTTCTTTCTTGACCTTTGTTACATTCTTTCCCACACGTTTTGCAGTGTTCGAAAACTTACAAAACAAATCTGGCGCCTCCACAAAATATAGCAAATGTAAAGTGTATAAGATCGTATTATTTAGAGCTGAAGTGTGGAGAAATGGAGAGCAGAAACCCGGAAATCAGGACATAAGAAAGAACATCGAATGTTAGGGAAATATAAAATTCCCTTGACGAATGTCAGTTCCGGAAGAAATAAATGATTTTGGTATTATGTAAGAATTGGCGCCCTGCAAAAGCGGATTTAAATGCCCTGCATTGTATAAGATGACGTCCAACTTTGCATGATCTGTGAAATACTTTGTCCGCAATACACATAAAAAGTCGAAAAAATGCTCGTTCTGTCAATGATTGAATAAGAAAAAAGTTGAGTACGAAATATACGAAAAGTAACACGAGTTGTATAAAAATAACAAAATGCATACAAAATTTAACTTTTCTTGCCCTTGGGTTTAATTTCTATCTTAGACTGAACTACAATACTGTCGCACGTGCTCGCTTATCAACACGTTCATCGTCTCCATGGCAATGAAATAAACAACGCTTATAGTCACGGGTTTTAACATAAACTCGCTTAGCAAACATCTTAAACATCCAAGTTTTTGCTTTACACTCGCCAATTTGCGATGATTTACTCCGTTAGTATCTCGAATTCGCACAGCGAAATTCTCAGCTAATGAAGAACAAATTCCAGTTAGACAGTAAAACCCTATTAACAAGTGTTATATTATAGCATGAATGTATTTAGCAAGCTTTTTCTGGACATTTAACGGCGTGAATTCTCCTATAATTCCTCAAGAGAATTTCGCCACGCATTCTGCGTCTAATTAACAAAAACAGTTGAATTGTTTTTGTCGTCGCGAATGGACCGTGGTTTTTGCTAAGCGGCGAGGTAATTCTGACTGCATTATCTATGCCAGTTCTTGTGAGGCAAGAAGACTCTGCGGCCAAGAGGGCTGAAGATGCAGAAGACAATGTTAATGGGAGGCTGTGGAAGAACAGAGAAGATATTCATTGGGGAGAAGAGCGGATATGAATCTTGATGTTGATCATTAAATATGGCCCGAGATATTGGATCGTTTCCTTGCAAGTGATCTTCTGTGAAAACATCTATTTCGTGCTTCTCGATCAACTTTATAACTATTTGACACACCTATTGAAGGGTGTCTGAATACTTTTAATCGTTATAACTCCCCCTGTACCGCCAATGGAATTAGCAGATGATTAAAAATGTTTTTGTGTATTTATAACGTCGCACTGGGCTCCAACTTGGCTAACGGCGACGAATGAATTATAATGATGTATATGCAGGTGATGAAGAGTATGGAAGGATGAACGGTTGAAAGGAGGCGGTCGTGGCCTTAATAGCGAACCTTCCCATAATTTGCCTCTCGACTGAGGTAAACTACGAAAAAACTCAACCTCATTCTGCAAAGACTGAATTGAAACATTTTAATCAAGAAATAATTGTAGCTTGGTTATTTTTCTGTCTAAAATACTGTCATTTGGTTGGCTAACTAACGTTACTTTTGTCCAAACATCAGCATGTATTGATTTATATGCAAGTTCTGGATTACTTTTGTCCAAACTCCAACATGTATGAGGAATGTAATGCAATGCATCTCACTCGCAAGTTCATTCTCTTGTTTGTCCAATCAGAACACTGAACAACTTCGCTCATCTTGTTGACGTCACAGTGTTGTTAGACAACGCGACACTCGTGTCAGCTACAGGTGTTCCAAGTGTCCGTCACCAGCGTTCTGTCAGCACATCGTCACAATCAACAGGCATCTCTCTCGGGATCACAAGAGTTTCACGAGCAATAGCAACATTTCTTGAAGATAGGCTGATCAATTCCACTTTCACTAAACTGTTTGTTTTTAAAGTTACCTAAGTAAAATTGAACCACTTCAATACCTATATGATTCTCTTATTCTCATTCTGTCCAAATCATGTCCCTCGTTTTTGGTATTTGACTAGATTAAAGTTCATAGCTTGAGTAAAAATGAACTTACTTTATGTTGGTCTGGTTTTTCGAGGTCTAGTTAAGTCTTAGATACTTCACTAAGTATCTCTCGTTACTTCATATTTAGTTTTATAAACATTTGAAATATTTATATAAACTCCAAAAGGGAAGAGAACCGTCAGAAACAAACTTACATGTATTTCGATTTCTTAGTAAAACAAACATCATTTAAATACAAATCAAGAACATTCGTAAACTCCAATTTCACTAATTGCAAAACCCAATAATTTGACTTCAAAACACTTTATACAAATAAAAACCAATTATAAGACTCTTTCAACTCAAAGGCGTCTCAACTTTGAATAAATCTCTCTTTTTTCCCTCAGAAGATTCCTAATAAATTAATTTGAAAATAAATTTAAACTTCTTCCTCGGAGGCCGCCGTATTAGCTTGACATCTCGCAATTACTGCTCGAGGAGGTAACTTTGGTCTCAACTGAAGGGTTATTAATAGGCAAGAAACTCGCTACGAAAACCGCACAAAGATCAAACTCCTGGAATTAATTTCATACACCGACGTGCATTTTACTTTTCAAAGCGATTCCCTGGAGCATCTTCTCAGAGACACGGCAAAAGCGGAATAAGAAGATGGAAGCGAAGCGTAAACCTATGCATATCGCATACGTCAGGATGAAAACAAAATTTGTTATAAGTAAATAAAGAACAGGTGACACGTATTGAGACGGCGTCGTCGTTGAAAAGTTGTCAGTGATGGAGCGAAGATTTTTGAAAGAGCAGGCGGCAAAAACGTGACGTCACTCGATGAAAAGCACGGTATTTATATTATACACTTGCTGGTATTTGCGAGGTTATGAATTACGGCGGGTGGAATTTCGTTCCATGTTTTCAATTCATTTTCTTTAGAGGGGTAATCATGTGGTAGTAATTGTGTCATTGACTGCCTAAAAGCGCTCTCTATTAGAAAACCAATTAGCTGTGAAATACGTTTTTGTCATATGTCTGGATAATTTGAATTTATGGATGTGTATTTCAATAAAACTTGTACATTGAAAATGCCTTTAGATATGAGTTTTGCATTGAATTCGAAATGCCGTGTTTTTTGTGTCTTTTTATGCTATGCACTCTAGTTTAATTTTTATTAGAAAAGTAATATTTGGAAATATAATATCCTATAAGTCGATGAAAATAAGTGTCTAGTTGAAATATTGAGTAGATTTGCTGCTGTTGGTATTAGTGTACAAACAGCTAGACATAACGAGACACATCTGCCTCTAAGTTGTTGATTTTGAGATCGGAGCCCCGGGATCGAGTCTTGCTGAGTGATGGATCACGTGACAGAAGAATCGCTTCCTGCTGCGATGTCAACACGGGGAGTAAACACTCTTTGGAATATTACTTCTGTTTTGAGTTCAAGTCTTGGTCAAGCAGAGAACTAGAATAGCAATAGTATGAGACGTTGAGCCGCATTCGGAATGATACATAACTTTTATAAATTTTAAACATTCCTATTTTATTTTTTATTTTTTCTAGTTTTCTATTGTAATTTTTATATCTAGTGGAGCGGTCGCTCCACCCAGCCAAGTCGTACCGTACACTCACAGTCACTCAACATACCGTAAATGCCTAATAAACCGAGGAGCAGACCAAACACTTTTACTGTAAGCAACAACATGGCATTTTCGGCCTACTGGATCATAAAATTGGAAAATCTCACATTATTATTATTATTATTAATTGTGAAATATCTTAATTTCGAGCTATGGCCCACCCCACTCCATATACTAAATTTGGGAACAATAGGTTATGCCATTTGCGTGCTAGAGGGCCGTGAAAACAGTGAAATTACACCCCTTTTAAAACCTATCTGATGATGATATCAGGAAACACCGCTATCACCGCCACAGCCTAAACGGCTTAGCCGATCGATCTGAAATTTTTACCACATGTGCACTTTTGGCGTCTGAGGTGCCTTTTTATAAATCAAACCGGTAGTCGCCATTTTGAAACCGGAAGTGACGTCATATCTCAAAAACGGCTTAACCGATCGGAACGAAATTTGCGCCAATCGATTCAGACGGTCCTCTTTATGAAATAACAATAGTTAAATTAAAGTTTTCTAATTACTGAAACCGGAAATGACGTCATAGTTTAGCGAAATCTGCTTAAATTCACTTCCCTTTATATAAAAACCAACTATATATTCAGAAGGCTTATAATGAAATATTAGTATTTATATACATATTAATACCTACAATGTGTAAGAGCTTTCAGCCGCCATTTTGAAAACCGGAAGTGATGCCATATCTCGAAAACGGCTGGACCTATTGGAACGATGCTTTCGCAATTCTTCATGGCATATCACTTTAAGTTTAAATTTAGCTCCAAGCAATATTTTTTTAGTAACTAATTCGGAAATAGCGTATTTTTTTAAAGGAATTAGCCATTGTTGCCCTAATAAGTTTTACAAATTGTGTAAATAAACTAAAAAAATAAGTGATTTCCCCATAAAAAAACACTCCGTGTAAAAAAACAGCCAAGTCTCTTCAACTAAAAAAAAAATTATGAAATCTAAAAATTCTGCACTGAAACGTAGTGATATCAAAAAATGAGCCAAGTCAAAACTTTATTTGAAAATTAAAAAATACTTGGCGCATCGTTTTTTTAGGGCATTGTAGGTATAGGTACTATAAGTATATGTATTTTTATCTAGCCTATACTTCTAAGCTATTTATATACACGATGCGCCAAGTATTTTTTAATTTTCAAATAAAGTTTTGACTTGGCTCATTTTTTGATATCACTACGTTTCAGTGCAGAATTTTTAGATTTCATAATTTTTTTTTTTAGTTGAAGAGACTTGGCTGTTTTTTTACACGGAGTGTTTTTTTATGGGGATTTTATGGGGCCTTTACATGCCACTAACTTAATTTATACTGCAACACTTTCTACTGTGACATCCTAGTTTACACGGATTCAATTCTTTTACTTTATTAATTCAATACTAAATATTATTAATTCAATAATTCAATAATTAATATCATTAATTCAATGATTAATTCAATACTTTTCATACTGTATATTAACGACATTTTTAGTGTTTGTAGTTCAGTATCTATTAATCTTTTTGCTGATGACACTTTAATATCATATTCTGGAATAAATTTGAACGACGTTAATGAACAAATTAACTTAGTATTAAGCAAGATATTAGATTGGTTGAGAGGAAATAAGCTAAAGTTAAATCCCACAAAATCTAAATGTATGTATTTCACTTCATCAAATATAGTCAAAGAGAGAATGTTAAGGTCACAACATAACATTCCATTAATTGTTATAGATGAAGAAACGATTGAAGTTGTTAAAGAGTTCAAATATTTAGGGGTAATTTTAGATGAACATTTGAAAATGATGAATAATATTGAATACCTGTCCAAAAAAATCAGTAAAAAAATAGGGTTTCTGTCTCGAGTAAAACGCTACCTCTCACCTTGTGTAACACTAAAGATATATCAAGCCATTATATTGCCCCACATTGATTATTGTAGCACACTTATGTGGGGAATAGATAATTTGGCATTAAACAAGTTACAAAAATTACAGAATAGGGCATTGAAATTAGTATTAAATTGTGATAGATTTACAGCAACTAAAACCATTTTAGATAGTTTAAATATGATGTCCATTAAACAAAGAATTTCATTAAATGTACTTGTTTTTATACATAAGGTTGTTAAAGGTTTAATGCCAGGTTATCTTTTAGAATATATGAACGATGTTGTTCACAGTGTTTTATATAATACTAGGTCATCAAATAACATATCGATATCTAGAAAAAATAAGTCAAGGACACAAAAATCTGTATTTTATAGTGGTATTCAACTTTACTAGGAAAACGCTCTGTGTAACGCGTTGAATGAGCGAGCACGACACGTGCGCAAACATTAACCGAATATGCGTTCGTTAACACACAGAAAACATTATTTTAAGTCAAACTGAAAGCAAACTACGATCCACTGAATCAATATAAAACAATGTGTCATTGTATGACCACCATTAATGTGTAATCCGAGATATACCTAACCTTCAAGGAAATGTCAGGCTAGACAGAAGCTCAGAAACGGAATAAACCCAACGTTTCCAAGAAGAAAATAATTTGAAATAATCAATCCCCTGGACAAAAACTGTAGATACCTAATATCTATGCTTTAAAAGCGATTCAATTTTACTAATACCTTCACAAAGTACACCAAATTGCCAAAATTATCAACGAAAAGAAGCACAATGCAGGAGAGATTTGGAATGACGTGTGAACGCTAGAAGAGAACAAACGCCACTCAATGATATTATTGAAATGTGAGCTTATGTTTCTAATCCCTCCTGGATGCAAAATCAGCCAAGTAGAAACACGGGAGGCACGGCCATCAGAACTACGAATTGACGAAAAGACAATCAAGGTCCTTAAAAACTCGAAATGATTTGTTGGAAACTATGATCCAAATTGAATTATTCAAATTTGATCAACTCAATACACATAAAAATATCTGCTTTTCACTAAAAAAGTGTACATACCATCAAAACACTCTTGTACCTAAAGCAAATCAGATTCAGTTGCATTGGAAAGACATTCATTTTCAATGTTTCATTTCTGACAGCTATTAAAAATGTCAATAAGTGCATACTTTCTTGACAGATTCGGCTGAAAATTGGTAAAATAAGTGACATTGTTGGTCTTACTGACCATGCTAAATATGAGTTTGATCACATTTCTCGAAGACCATTTTCATTTTTTAGGCTATCAGGAGATACTTATTTTAACAATGAACCAATGGATGGATTTCAAAAAAAAATTGGGTCTGCAAACAGAGAAGGTTGTCTTTACATGTGTGCAAAATTTCAGGTCGATCGGTGAAACGGTGCGACTTCTATTGCTTCCTTTAGCATACAAAAACAAAAACAAAAAAAAAACAAAAAAAAAACAGAGGTCCGTGCTAAAAGAGCCAAATGGAGTCGCTCGCTTCGCTCGCTCAATAATAGATTAGGTAGAAACGTAAAAGAAGAAGAAAATATTGAAATGTTTAACATTTTATGTACTTCATTTGTTTATAATGAATTTCCTGTTTTGTAAATGTATATTGTAATGAAAAATAGCTTTCAAGCTAAATGAATAAATAAATAAAAAATAAAATAAAATTCATTGAGCTAGAACCTGTTTTATACAAGCAAAGTATTAAAGTCAATAAACACTCACTAGTTATTAATTCGATGTTCCTTCTTTCTTGAGGTTATATGTATAAACAATTACAATGTGATAGACTTTTTCACTCAAGAGTTTTTAGAATTATTTATTGAAATATTTCGGCTTTTTTACAAATGCCTTCATCAGTCAATAATACTATAAAAAACTAAACTGACAAGCAAGATCTAAACAAAATGCAACATTAAAAATAAAAAGAAAGAACCTTGGAATTTATCATTAACAAAATCTTTAGTAGCCGAACATACAACTGAATTAAATCACGACATAGATTGGAATGTAACGAAGAGGATAATGAATGAAGAGAATTGGAAGAAGAGAAAATTTAAGGAGAGTGCAGTTATGGAATGTTTGAAGAAAGAAAAAATTGGTATTATAAGCCAGGGAAGTTTAGAATTTGATAATATTTGGGTTGAAACTATCAAAGAACAAGTTATTTATAAATTTAATCACAATTCAAATTAGAAATTTGAGAATCTAATAATGAGTAAATTAGGAAATGTTGTAAATTAAGTTCATGACCTTGTTTTACATATTTTAAGGAAGCCTATAAATTTTGTTTAGATCTTGCTTGTCAGTTTAGTTTTTTATAGTATTATTGACTGATGAAGGCATTTGTAAAAAAGCCGAAATATTTCAATAAATAATTCTAAAAACTCTTGAGTGAAAAAGTCTTTAACATTGTAATTGTTTATACTCACTAGTTATTTTGCTTCAATTTTGCGTCTACACGGTTACATTCGTTGAACCAAAAGGTTTAACTCAATGACTTGAATGAAACAACAGAGGAGAAGAGTAAAACATGGAGCAGCAAACGCGATGGCTCTCGACAAGCTTCATGCTGAGTACTGCAATATGACGTCAGCGGTGTTAACGTCGCACTGTTCTGCAACACAGGCGATTCGATGGATGATTATGATGATAAAGACTATGATGAAGATAGGTTAGGACTTACGGTGGGAAGAATGCGGACGTGGCCTATTACTTCCTGAGCCAACTTGAACCGTTATTGTTTGTTAAGTTTATCAAAGATTGGACTATTAAAAACAAAAATAATTTGCAGTTAAAACTGAACTGATATCTTAATGCTGATAATTATTTATTACACATATTTATTTTTATGTAATCGAACCATTTTTCAGCATTATTATTGGCACTTCACTGCATGCAATATCCACGGGTTATACGCACAACATTATACTTGACATAAGTAAAATTCGGTATTTGAAAGAACCGGATTGGCTGCTGGCCAGGTTCCTTGACAATCAATCCTTGGCATTATCAATGAAATCAGAGCTCACCAACTTGATTTAGATGACGAGTAAGCATAGACTTCATCGGATGATGCGCCATCAAATCTTTATCAGCCAATCCATATCTTTCGAATACCGTTTATACTCTTGCCAAGTGTTCATACAATAAAATACATTTATCTGATGTCGTGGACGTTTTCGGAACCATCTTGTAATGACATGGCAGTGGTGACGGTTTGTTCCGTTGGAGGTGCTGGTGGCCCTGATAAGGGCCGTTCGCGACGTTTCGAAGGATGTACTTCCTTCATCTTCTGGCGGTTGACTGCCGCCAGAAGATGAAGGAAGTCAACCGCCAGAAGATGAAGGAAGTACATCCTTCGAAACGTCGCGAACGGCCCTTATCAGGGCCACCAGCACCTCCAACGGAACAAACCGTCACCACTGCCATGTCATACATTTATCTATTTGATTACGCACTTAAACATAAAAAGATACTAAATAATGACTAATTAGTCTTTCAGATGTCTAATTATCCCTGAATAACTGTAATATCCCACCCCACTTGGAAGTTATCACTCTAACAAAGTCTCATAACGAATGTCATACATCTCCTAAATGTTCCTTCGCTTCTCTGTATTAAGTTCTCACTCACTGGAATTGCACTCGAGGGCTTGAAGACGACGTGAATATCTCCGATCATTCCCATAACAACGTCGCGATTGCGCCTTAAGTAGACGTCTATCGAGCCCAGTTCGTTCTCATCAGGACTTTCCGAACGCGCTACGTCATCCTCCACGGCCCCGGTGAAGCGTCGTACGTGACTCCAGCAGGCCGGGGCTGATAAGGCGTTATCAGGAGGAACGACGTCATGGAAGAGGAGGGGGAGGGGCGATAACCAGGGAGATAAAAGAAGATGAGATGAAGGGGTGGGGGAGAGAGGAGAGAATTATTTATATTGGTAAACAAAAAAGAATGTGAGAAGGAAGAATGGGGTATTATAAATATATATTAGGTTGGTGGAAATATTAAAGACGCGGGGAAATGGGAAATGCGTGGAGGGGCTGGATTATGTGAGGGTTGAGGTGAAATAATGAATGCTATTAGAGGGAGATGAGATGAGATAATAAGATGAAGTTATTGAGACAAACAAGGTGAGGCTGTTTTTCATTGACTCCTCGGGCTATTCTGGTCACGTGTTGATGACGTAGCGAGGTTTAACGGCGCACTGTTCTACAACTAGATAACAGCGAATAGCGATGGATGCATGATGAATGATGACGAGGAATACGTATAAGGATGGTGGGATGGAAGCGGTCGTAGTCTATTGAAGGGCCACAAGTGTAGGTACTTACTGACAAGAACCTGCTTCTGGGTGCATATTCGATATCTTTTTTATCTCATTTCGACCGAATTCATTTTTACGTAATGCTGTTTTCATGGTAGAGATATGAATTTGGTCGAAACGAAGTCGAAAAAGGATATAGAATAGGTACCGTGAGGCATACAAGGTCAAAGTTTGTCTGCCTTTTAGATCACATTTGAAAAGCAGTAGAAAACATGTGAATGTACTCTACTAATAACTGAATGTATCTTTAATATATCGTGGGATATTAAAACTACGCTCACTACGGCAATATGTAAACTGCAGTGGATCGTTGGCACAGTTTAGACAGGGAGCGGTTCACTCGTTTTAGCTGATTCATGCACGCAACCTCTCATATTATATGAGCAGAAGTAAATTTACTTTTAAAATGTTGTTTCTGAAGACAGATCTCTGAAAGATAACACTTTGAAGAACAGCGCGCGTCCCGTTACCTTATAACTCTTTGGCATACGAAGACAGAATACTTGCACGCGACTGTACATCCGTGTTTTGTCAGAAGCACAATCAGACTCTGGGGTCATAACGCAAAGTCATAATAAATTCTATGAATTGTTCATCGGTCATAAAGTTCGATAAGAGTTATTAGTTCTGTTTGCGGTTTCATTGTGCGAGTGTTTTACACCCTGCTTGGACGCCAATTGCAAGGGGATGTTTTATTCAGATTTGCATCACGAGGGTGGGTTAGACTCTGTTTGTGTCTGTTATCTGCGGACACGGTGAGATGGGGATGCGCGCGCAGCATGCATGAGACAGCATTACACATTGTCTAGTTCGTTATGCAGTTCGAGCTTCCAGGTATCTAGAATCAAAGAACTACAAATGGTGGCATCGGTAGGTATAATTTAAAATCGTGTCTAATGACGTCATGAGGTCGTACAAGAGGTCGTAATTGAGCGAGCGTCACCACGGTTCTCTTATGGCACTTTCTCTGCTTTTTTTTTGCCTGCACTGCCCAGGTCAAACCGCTTAACTAATCGATCTGAAATTTTGCACATATACTAGCATAATCTATGCGGTCTCTGGGATAGTTTTTGAACGGGATCCTGTGATTGGTTCAAATGTAAAAAAAGGTTGTTCCTATCAATTTGAAATTTTGGCAAGTCATTACGACCAATATTGTCCCCAATCTTACGAAGTTTCAGCCAAATCCACCCATTGGTTTAAATTTAAACCCATCTTTCCTGTGATTTTTGTAATTTAACTAGAACCGTTTGACCGATCAACTTAAAACTTCGCATGGTCATTGGGACCAACATTTTAGGTATTTTTGCCAATTTGAAGACTAATCTGTCGTTATTTTCAAAAGCTATTGTCATTTTAAGGACATTTTATTCTATAATCTTGAAATGTTTGAAAAATACAAAATTTTCATCCCTACCTTCTTGATGCTTTAAGTGCCCCACACACGGTCAATCTTACTTGACGACTTGCATGACAAGCCCGGCATGACATGCTAATTTGATCGTGTGTGGAGCAGATTTGATGGCTTGTCAAGCCTGGAATTTGGCTTGAAGGAGTTCCAACAGAAACTGAAATCGAGCTTCATGCTCATGCAAGACGACAAGCAAGTTTGACGTGTGTGGAGTCATCAATCTTGCTTGAACATAAATAGCCAATCAGCATGCAGAGCCGGAGCACGTGACCTTTCAGCTCACTCAGCTGTTTTGCTGTTTTGTAGTTGTTTGGAAGTTGCGCAATAAAGTGCGCATGACCCCAAAGGTCTGAACTGTCAAACCTAAATTGAACGTGTGTGGGCGTTGTTCAGGTTTGTCATGCCGTCATGCCGGGCTTGTCAAGTAAGTTTGTCATGCCGTCATGCCGGGCTTGTCAAGTAAGTTTGTCATGCCGTCATGCCGGGCTTGCCAAGTAAGTTTGTCATGCCGTCATGCCGGGCTTGTCAAGTAAGTTTGTCATGCCGTCATGCCGGGCTTGTCAAGTAAGTTTGTCATGCCGTCATGCCGGGCTTGTCAAGTAAGTTTGTCATGCCGTCATGCCGGGCTTGTCAAGTAAGTTTGTCATGCCGTCATGCCGGGCTTGTCAAGTAAGTTTGTCATGCCGTCATGCCGGGCTTGTAAAGTAAGTTTGTCATGCCGTCATGCCGGGCTTGTCAAGTAAGTTTGTCATGCCGTCATGCCGGGCTTGTCAAGTAAGTTTGTCATGCCGTCATGCCGGGCTTGTCAAGTAAGTTTGTCATGCCGTCATGCCGGGCTTGTCAAGTAAGTTTGTCATGCCGTCATGCCGGGCATGTCAAGTAAGTTTGTCATGCCGTCATGCCGGGCTTGTCAAGTAAGTTTGTCATGCCGTCATGCCGGGCTTGTCAAGTAAGTTTGTCATGCCGTCATGCCGGGCATGTCAAGTAAGTTTGTCATGCCGTCATGCCGGGCTTGTCAAGTAAGTTTGTCATGCCGTCATGCCGGGCTTGTCAAGTAAGTTTGTCATGCCGTCATGCCGGGCTTGTCAAGTAAGTTTGTCATGCCGTCATGCCGGGCATGTCAAGTAAGTTTGTCATGCCGTCATGCCGGGCATGTCAAGTAAGTTTGTCATGCCGTCATGCCGGGCTTGTCAAGTAAGTTTGTCATGCCGTCATGCCGGGCTTGTCAAGTAAGTTTGTCATGCCGTCATGCCGGGCTTGTCAAGTAAGTTTGTCATGCCGTCATGCCGGGCTTGTCAAGTAAGTTTGTCATGCCGTCATGCCGGGCATGTCAAGTAAGTTTGTCATGCCGTCATGCCGGGCTTGTCAAGTAAGTTTGTCATGCCGTCATGCCGGGCTTGTCAAGTAAGTTTGTCATGCCGTCATGCCGGGCATGTCAAGTAAGTTTGTCATGCCGTCATGCCGGGCTTGTCAAGTAAGTTTGTCATGCCGTCATGCCGGGCTTGTCAAGTAAGTTTGTCATGCCGTCATGCCGGGCTTGTCAAGTAAGTTTGTCATGCAAGATTGACCGTGTATGGGCCACTTTAGTTCCAACCATACTCAAGGGTTCCAAGGTCTGTAGAGCAGCTGATACTTGCAAACGCATATCAAATCAGATGCAGTACGAAGGCTTGCTCATCAACGCGTTACACTGAGCGTTTTCCTTGTAGATAGTATGAGCTTTGAGAAAGTCCTCTTGGTTACAAATAAATATGTTACAATTCCATGAAATAAATATCTAAACATGGGATGCCAATGGGGCCTTTACTATTCACAAGCATTAATGTTCTGAAATGACTCTGTTTTAATTACGATAATAATCCACATGATATTATTCTGATCTTGTCCACAGGCTGGACTGAAGCATGACGTCATCGGCCGAGCAGAGCCGAGTGGAGCCGATGACGCACGAACCTCGCGTGTAATGAACGAGACTTGTTACAAACAATGCGCCGTCATTACGTCAAGCTCTCGCATCGCTGACGAGCTTTCCCAGAGCTTTCCCAGAGCTTTCCCAATAACGAGTCGGCGGAGACACAAATATTGTTAACGAACTTCTCGAGGAGAAGAAAACAAAATGATTACGTCATTCCAGTGGGAAGAACAGGCTAAGATGAACTCTTCTAAGAACATGTTACTTATATCTGTAACTACTGCCCACCACCTACTAGATCTTTCCCCCTCCCCCTCCCTTCCCTGTTCACTGCCTGGCAACTCACAGGTATCTAATGAAATTTAAATATGGCGTTCTTCTCTCTTCTTTACCGACATGTGAGTACCCGAGCGCTGTCAGTGGCGAGGTGGTAGAGAAAGGAACTAAAGGAACTATTTGAATTGAACAATAGAATGTACACTATACAATGTCTTACATCTTTCCTTTTGCATTTCAGCATTGTTTTTAATCACAAATATATAATAATAATAGGTAATATGGATTATTATCGTCAGTAACTGAAAATACTTAACTTGTTCTTTATTAGAAATCGAACTATTGACATTTTGAATTTTGAAAATTCACCGCCCTTTATGAAAATAGAGCTAAGAGCAGCTTGTAATGTCGGTAAAGTAGTCTATGTGAGTCCCCGTGAGACATCTGTTGGCGGATTTATGAACTAAATATTATTTTTCAAATAGCATTGGTTTATCAGCCAGTTGCCAGGCAGTGAAGGGAGGGGAGGGGAGGGGAGGGGAGGGGAGGGGAGGGGAAAGATCTAGTAGGTGGTGCTACTGCCTAAACTTAGAAACCCTCTTCGTAGCGCGTTGATAACCGAGTCAGTTTCATGCTGTGTATGAGTTGCTGATCTGACACTCGGGAGCGAAAACATACCCCTAATTGCAGGTGATCAAGGTGCGTTTATCTAGTGGAGCAATTGTTTCTGGAATACACACGGCGTCGAATTCAAAACTAATATGGATGTGAAAATATTTTGATATAATAAAATATCTACCTCTAACATCAGGCAGGAAACAGAACGTCCTTTTCCGAAGTTCAATTGGAATTATTGATGCTATTGCTAAATGATATTACTTTATCTTGAAATATTTCAAACATGTACAGTCTGTTTTTTTCCTGTATGAACTCTCGCCAGATGGAGCCACAGTCAGTTGTTCTGCTAGGCCGAGAAAGACTTCATTGCGCGCTCACCTTGCAATGTTGTCTTTCTCGGCCTAACAGAACAACTGACGGTGTCTCGGTCTGTAGAGAGTTCAAACATAGGAAAAACGAACTATAGGCATCCTGCGTGAGAAAAGGTTGCCATAGCAACCTGCATAAAAGTATAGGGTATAACAAATCTGACAGCGGCAATCCAAATCTCATATTTAGAGTGATTACTTGTGAAAGAAAGATATTTAAGTAAGTACAAGTTAATAATAATACGCAATATTTATCCATACACATATTCAAGTTAAATATTCATCTGAGAAACGTGATTTATAGCTATTATTTATAGCTTTTGACACATTTCCCCTACCAGAGCATCCTCCATTTTTCTACCACTGTGACGTCACGAGCAGGATTCCTATATACTACATTTTCATCCCCGCCTTCTTGATGATTTAGTTCCAAGGCCTGTAGAGCAGCTGATACTTGCAAACGCATATCAAGTCGGATGCAGTACGAAGGCTCGCTCATCAACGCGTTACACTGAGCGTTTTCCTAGTAGACACTACAATGACATCAGCTCCGTTCTTTAGCTCTCGATATTAGAATTCAGCATTTACCTGTCTACTGAGGATCAGAAAAGACGGTCACGGGAGTCCAATGCGCTGCTACCTGAGCCAACTCTCATTATAACTCCCTCAGCTTGTTTAATCATCCAATCAGCTTCTCATGCGACCTGCAATATCTCCTCATTGTTGCCAACATGATAATTACCACTAACTCACGGCTCAAAGGACACAGCCATTATCATCAATGTCTATTATTTACTAATTAAATGCACGGCCACTGCGATTTGTCATCTTTGATGTCCGGCCAAAGGACATGATATTCTGTTCCGTGACCCCGTCCATCACGGCCTAATGTATGCTGTAATTGCACTTAATGGTTATTGCAGATGATGATTAGCTGGGATAACGGGGTTCGATTCTCCTTGGCTTCAATGGATTAGAGGATTATCGCGACGGGGCTGAATTGATTTTGTTTTAGTCATGATAACGTCGCACTGTTCTGCAGCTAGGCTAATGACGCTGGATGAATGATTATGGTGATGATGGTGAAGAAGAGGTATAAGGATGGACTATTATTATCCCCTGAGTCAGTCTGTTCAATATTAAGGGCCAGTTTTCATCAATGGAATTCCTTAAATGACCGATTAAACCTAACTTAACTACTGGTTAGCGCTATATATATTTTTTTAATAATTTGTCTCTTTTGGAATGCTAAAGAGCCAGTTTTATAATACTCTGCTAAAATATAGCATTTTATTAATGCCATATTTCCATGGCAACAACCAATAATATTCCTAGAATGACCACAAATCAGCTGTTAAACTCTGCTCCTCTGGGGCTGGATTTACAAAAGGTTTTAAGCCGTATTCTGGCATAACTTTATTCCGGTATAGCATTATAGCTCCTAATATCTCTATTATCATGATTACCACTTTAAAACTTAGTATTTATCACTATAAATGGGGACTTTTACAATCAAATTCATAAACTTGTCGGTAAAACATGATAATAGCTAATATTGATATTAGATTTTACGGTCTTAAAGTTATACTTTTTTTGAATCCAGCCCCTGAAGTAAAAGGCTGAAAGTTCACATCAACAATTATTGAGGTCTAAACCAGTAATTCTGTCTCCATTCAATCATATTTGTAATCGGTCGGTATAAGAAATACTTCAATCCTAACTGATTGTTTGAGATGAGTCAAATGCCATATTGCTAGTCGTCCAGTCAAATGAGAGATTTACCCAAAACAAATTGCAACATTTGGTTTTTTGATGTCATTCTCTTCAAAAAAATGTCCTCTACAACATATCCAAAATCCGCCAAAATCCGCGCACCGGAAGTACTTTTTAATCACTGTTTAATTTAATTTCCCATGCTAATTTCGTCTTGCAAAAAAACTTTTTTCATGTAACTCCGATTTTGACGAAACTTGGCAGAATTGTTCACCATCCTAAACGAACAGAAAAAGCTCTCTGAATATTATTCTCTAAATTGTATCGTTTGGGAAATATTGCCCATCGAAAAGTCATATTTTAGTCAGTTTTCGACGATTTCGGTCACTTTGAGTGTAATTTGACGTTTTGCGAGGTCCATATTTTCCAAACGATAAGATTTAGAGAAAAACGCTCAAAAAGCTATTTGTTTTATTTAGGATGAGGAATAATTCTGCCAAGTTTCGTCAAAATCGGAGTTACATTAAAAAAAGTTTTGTTTGCAAGATGAAATTAACATGGGAAATTAAATTAAACAGTGATTAAAAAGCACTTCCGGTGCGCGGATTTTGGCGGATTTTAGATATGTTGTAGAGGGCATTTTTCTGAAGAGAATGACACCAAAAAACCAAATGTTGCAATTTGTTTTGGGTTTGGGGTTTCTGATTGTCTGGTTTCCTCCACACTTCCTCCATGAATGAAAGCACATCGACTTCATCAAGAGCGTAACTTATTCTCGCCTCTCGCGTCGCCTCATTTCTACATAACAACATTAATTAGCTCCAGGAGGCTGTTTGACGCGACCTCTGCGCGCGCATCAGTGTGCTGCAAGCCGCCTCCAGGGCGCGCTGGCTTCGCATCAACAGACAAATGGAGTGACTTTTCACCCCCCGGTGATTGCGGGAATTATTTCAAACAGAGCCGAGTTGATGTAATTACAGAGTGCTGTAATAATACGGCGTTATGTGGGCTTTAGAGTGGGGTTTGCGGCGGATAAGTGAGCACGGGCGACGGGTAATTCTGAATATTATGACATAATCTGTCGTGCGAATGTTGTTTTGATACGTTGCTAGGCAACGTTCTGTGTGACGCTTTGATAAGGCAGACATTTTCATTTTAGGCGCTGTACATTTACTTTTGAATATTATTACCCTCTTTTGACCGATTTCTTAAAAAAAAATAAAAAAATGGTCATAATGACCTAGCGAATTGTTCGACCAAAGGGTTAAGCATTGTGAGAATGTGTTAAAAAAACAGGCAGTGGCCTTACTTTTGATTCCCAATTCTGCTGGAATCCGATGCATGCATTGCACTGAATCGGATTCAAGTAGAATCGGGTATTTGAAGTTATAGAATATGGCCCTAGCAGCTAGATTTACAAAACATATCTGCTAATTCAAACAAATACCCCCTCTATATTGTATTATCTTTCATTTAACATGGTATTTGGGTATTAAATATACCAAAATAGAGGGGTATTACTTCTTTGTGAATCCATAGCCCCAGGTTTCTGCCAGTACTGGTAATTTAACTGGATTTAAAAATAATGAAACGCGAGTATATACGAAATAGCTCGATAAGCTCGTTTAATATAATTATAATACCCATTCATATTGATTTATTTTACGGAATGCTGAACAATTTCCGTTGTTTACACAGTACACACAGTTGTACACAGTTGTTTACTTTCGCTTACTCAGTTTAGCCAATGATTATCACATTAAATGTGGTGTATTTGAATTTGAATTCATCAATTCAATTCACTGTAAAAGTGGCAATTTATATTCTCACAATAATGTAATTTAACCCTTCACATCCCTATCTTATGGAAGTTCCACCAGAATTTATATTTACCGCCCTTTTAGAAAAGATACCCGATTCTAAAATGTTCTAGACCACTTTATATTCCACAAAATATTAAAATTACGTATAAAAATAAATTTTTAAGACCACCATGAGCAATACACCATCACATTCCTGACAAAGCCCCAAATTGGTCCTAACTCAATGGAGGTTGTGCCGTGGAGGTGCCGTGTATTATCCCCCTCTGTGGTTCACCGTTGACATCGCGCAGCGCCGGTTCCACCCGACACTTTGATGTTTATGTCATCTCGTAATTACATTCCACAGGCAACCCGCTCCACGTGTGTGCGTTGCGGGCTGCGTTCAGGGGAGTTTTATTAGACTAATTGGTAAGCTTCAATAAACAGGGTACTGAATTATTACGCGGGATTTGAAACGGCCGCTTTGACACATGGCGTATGTATATTACAACCCCCCCCCCCCCCACCCCCGGCCACCCGGCAGCCCTCCGCCCTATCACAAGTTCATTAGGCAAAAGTGTGTGTTAACGTTGATGAACTCTGTGTATCAAACGGATCGTGTTGTGGATTACTGAAGAGAGGTGAGGAAACATCATTTCCAAATGTAAAAGTACATTGGAGATTAAGAGTGTGTGGGAGATTTAAACAGAAACGTTACAAGTAAACTTAGAGCAGGGATTATTTAAAACTGTATCCCAGGGTACCGGGCACCACTTATTCCTCTAAGGCACCGGCTATGGGGGCCAATTCTTGAGAATATACGCTTCCAAACCGTTTACGTTTCCATTGTATAAAACGTAAAAAAGTTGAAGGCTAAGGACTTGTTGCCAACTTTTTCAAGTTTTAAACAATGAAATCGTAAATTGTTCCAAAATGTGTGGTTTCATGGACCCTAATTCACTATTCTGCAGCTAGGTTAAAATGGCGCCAGGTAAATGGTATGATGATGATGATTGGGAGATGATGAAAAAGAATGGGAAGGTTGCCTATTAGGTATTAGGAAACCTTTCCAGGAGGTCAAGTCTTGAAACTTTCGCTTTTAGAGAATGAAAATTAATTCGATAATTAAAATGTATCGACATTGAACCATAAAGTCGAGCCATTATTTGATTGTCATCCAGAAATCTATTGGAAAACATTTATTAACGTATAATTATTACTACAGATATTATACAGTCATTAAAATCTTATTCAAAATTAAGCTAAACAGTGGCAGTAGATTTCAAGGTCGTCATTCTTACAGTGAACGGTACTTATTGACGTCCTGCAGTGCGATTGTATAACTTCTTAGCCGAGATAATGGATCGTTATCGATACCAATTGATGAAAGATATTTAGCCTATTAGAAGGTAAAGCAATTCAAAGTGCGTAAAGTCGACTTCCTGAGATAAATAATGTAATTATATTTCATATCCTCGTAGCTTTTGCACAATTCAAATGATTAATAAAAGTTTACTTTCATCAATTGGTATAGATAACGATCCATTATCTCGGCTAAGAAAGTTATACAATCGCCCTGCTGAAAGCGTAAGTATCAAGACTTGGCCTCCAGTATTTGCCATTCGACTGAGGAAACCACGCAAAAGCTTCAGTCATCGTGAATCGAACTCAGGACCTCTAGGACGAAGTGAGGAGAAAAGATGTTCACGACAATATGAGCACCGCCCCTGATAGTGATGAGATATCACGATTGGAATATTCCTGGACGGAGCGGAAGACTTGAAGGCGTTGCGTCGACGCGGGATTCGAAGTTGGAACCTCAGCCAAGCAGGACATTGATTGTCGGGGTCCTCAGAGCCGCCCAAAACTTCGCCTCCCCAACAACAAGGAGCCTTGAACGCACGAGCTTCCTCAATGCAAAATAAAGTTTCATCGGGGATAAAATTTCCTCCATTATTCATGAGTTGGGCAGAAAAGGAGCCAAGAGAGTGGAGTGGGGGGGGGGGGCAATAGATGGATACACGGCGATAATTCATCGCTGAACATGAGTTTCTCGTAAACAGCGAGACAGAGTGGGGATACGCGCAGGACAATAGAGGAATTGGCGCCAAGTTCCGTGGAACATATTTCTATTTCTCTGTAGTGAAATAATCTTCGGACACGAGTGGAGTGAGTTGTAACTATCCCAGCGTAAGCGAGGTGATTTCAGATGATTGGAGTTAAGTTGTGAGGATCTGCCTGTACTCGAATTCCTCCACATGACATTCGACTCAAAACAGATTCCAGACTTGAGCGAATTCTCCTTTCATCGTTATGATCATCATATTCACACTTCTTCTGACGTCACGGCTGAGGCATGGCGAATACAGTTACATAAACAACCTTAACCTCTACAACATGACACAAAATAAACATAACAGCAACATTATCGGTCGCAGACATTTGTTTCTCAAGAAAATAATTATATTCTTCAGATCCTACATCTGCCACCAATTGTAATATTGATATTTCAATACCCACAAATAGTGAATACAGTCAACCGATGACAGGCATTGTACGGGCATTGTGGGGTAATGACTTGTAATTACCTCCTCTATATTAATTCTTCATCCTGGAAATCTGCACTTTTGGAGGACAACAAGACGAAACAGAGAACGACTAACGAATCAAACTCGTATTTTTTCAATTCAAACAATTTGAAGGGCTCAAAAGTTAGGAGGATGTATGTAATATTTTCTCCATCATTTATTTTAATAATTTCTGAAATATAAACTATATTGAAGACGTAAAGTACTCAATAACAAATGTGAAATAATCATATATAGGTAATGTTTCGAAAGTAACCAACTTCTGCCATCGCTATTGTAGATTTTCAACTAATTTAGTCCAGGAAATGTCTCATGTTACTTCACTGCCAAATGGACAACAACCCTCCGACTTGTCTTGATATTTATATGAGTCAGATCAGTGAACCATGCCGTTGTCTCAATACAACGTACAGTAACTCCTCCAGACTGCAAGGCAACTAAAACACACATCAAACAGTCCAGTCTAGTCGAAGATATTACCATATTTCCCGTCTTTCTTCGCAGAAACATAAAGATACAGAGTTTGTATAAATAGACTTTATAGTGTCGTCCACATTTATGTTCCAGAAACAAAGAACAAATCAATTTATTAGTTCTGTAGAACAATAAAATTGTAGAGAACAAATTGTAAAGCAAATTCATAGAAGTCTGTTTAGTTGAAATGCTTGTGAAGCGTATGATCATCAATGATGTTGCTATAAATCTGATGTGGAAAGGAAGGAATACTTTGTAGCAAAATATATAAATGTGCACATTGTACTTTGTAAAACGCTCTGTGTAACGCATTGATCAGCCTTCGTATCAATCAAAATGCTGTGTGTGTGTGTTGTTGATCAGTACAGTGCTAGAAACGTTAGAAAATAATGATTTTGATCAACTTGACATGCGAGTACATGCAAAATAATGTATCTAAATAACATTTTCATACGGATAATTATGGATTGGGAATGGATTAAAACATACTCGATCAACACTCTGAAAATCATTTGATATAATAAGTTATAGAATTCAAATCAATGATTGATGAATAATGCATGATGAATAATGATCATTTTTATGACGAATAAAACTTAAATCCCAGAAAGCTTTTTATAACATGAAGCATCAGAGGAGCTGCTTGACAAGAAGGTACAGGAGTTCTATTCCCGAAAATGTGAGAGTGAGTCTAAGAAAAAAACAGTGTGAAATTTGTCATCAACCAATAGGAACCCAGCAGGCTTAGATTCTTTTGGCTGATTCCGATTTTCTCACAATTTCTTTCCTATTCGCGTTTTCGGGCTGACCAGATGGCAGCACTGACCAGCACTGACAATGCGCCTATAACAACCGTGACACGCAATTGTCATGGTTACGCGCATTGGTTTGTTGTTGTTGACGTTGGTTTGGTGTCATGGCCGCTTTGTGCGGAATCGAAGTGTGAGTGAAGTGGAATAACTTGTGAGTAGTGATTAGACTTCAATTTATGTTTTCCACCAGATTCTTTACCATTGTGGTTCATTTCCGAAGATAATAAGTATAGGTAGGTACTGCCTTTCTGATTAAAATGACATTGACATTGCCAACATCAATAAAAATTGCGGCAGTGGCCAAAACGAAAACGATTACTTCTACACGCTTCTACAGCACTTATACTTTCACACACTAGAGTGTGCCCCCTTTGCTCGAAAACGCGAATACTCACTACCACCTTTTTCAGGGAAAGGCTCCCGAAGTCGATGGACAGAACAAAACCTATAACAGAGGCAAAGCGAAACACATTGAAAGTCCTTGCGAAAGCGAGAGAATGTGGACTGTCAAGCTGACCACCACGGCCCATGGGATCGCCTCGGCCCTCCCGACGTCGCCGTCCACTGGAGGTGACGGCTGACGGCGCGGCGTCTAGGGGCCCTGGGCGGGGGTCAGGCCACCTCGACAGGGAAATTCACTCAACCGACGCCACACCAGGGGGGGGGGGGGCGTCGCAGGGATGGACAACGGGCGTCAGGTAGTCGTGGTCACCCTCAGTCGAGAGGGTAATGACCCCTAATAGGCCACGACCGCCTCCTACCCACAGGAGAGTGGTCACGACGCCATACTTTGTCCAAATTGAATCTCTCAATAGGTCCTCTCCGAGAAACATAGTTTAAATTTACCACCATTGTATTGTTGGTGACTGTATTGATACAATTAGGTTGGACTTTTGTGGAGAACCATAAGTGATTTAATTTGGACAAAACTTGACAGGTATCAGTTAGGTAGAGGCCAGGTAAGTGGGTTTTGGGGTGGAGGGGGGGGGGGCTGAGGTAGGTACCTCAGTACATATAGCCTATTACCAACTAACTGGCCCATTCATCATCATCAGAACAGTGCGACGTTAAACACTACTAAAAATAAATACAATATTTCAGCAATGGCAAGTAGGAAATGTTGTAAGTTGTCGGAAAATTGCTTCCAGATATTAGTTTGAGAAATGCAGTGATTTCCAACTGCGCAGAGAAAGTGATTATTTGTTTCTGTCGTAAAGTTTCTCTCCAGCAGCGCCTCGTAAAAGTGTTATCGAAGTGGAAGTGCGAGATCTCGCCACGGGATATCAGTTGAGTCGGACAACTCCCCCCCCCCCCCCCGTCAGCCGCAGAGCCGCGGACACAATAAGTGTCACGTGACCCCCGTGACG